>JABYPW010000802.1:0-20546 GCA_016880775.1 Phymatotrichopsis omnivora
GGACTATTGACGCAAAAATTTACTGAACGAGCAATGAAACTTTCAGTTTCGGGCTTATGTGTGGCAGCTAAGCAATTATCACAAGTAGCTTGGGGTTTTTATTCAGTTATAAGTTTTATTGACGCATTTTAGGAAAAGCTGGATTGGTTTCGTCAGTACTTATCAAAGTTACTTGCGATCGATATTTACTTTGATATATTTTTTTCAGGGATTAGCAAAAATTCCTATCATTCTTTTGCAAATAATAAAGGGAATAACATGTAAACGGTGAAATGGATAGTTACAAGAGTTTTGCCATGCCTGGTTTGCAACATGGGACTCTGCAAGACTGGAGCGAGCATATGTATATGCTCACAAATAGAATGCATTTGAAGGGGGTATTGGGGCTGCGAAGGTACAAATGAAAGGAAAGTAAAGAAAAACAATTTCTGGCGGAAGAGGACGCATAAACGGTTCCCTTCTTTACTCTTCTTTTCATCCGTCGATCGGGGTTAAGGTTTCCAGCAAGACACGAAGCCGCGGAAGAAGCTATGGCGTTGGACGGAGAAGTAGCGAGAAGTTGAGAATAATGGATATGAGACGATGCCTTTATTTTCTTTTGCAATTCTCTGTTTTTCAAGGGAGGCCGCGTTTTTATATAGGAATTTGGATTCCTTCGGTCACTATCGTATGGACAGGGCGTGTACACTCAATTAAGAGCAAAGACATAGTCGCATACATAGGAGCGTCAGGACGTACCTTCATCCGCTCCGCGTTTTTATATATTGGCATGGTTTCTTATACGAAGTGCCAGGGAGGCGGCGTTGTTGTCTGGTTGGTGTTGGGTGTTGGAGAGTTAGATCTTACCTGCTATTTCGGCGGCCGCAGTTCGTGTCACTCCCGCTCTTCTGTAATGGTTACAAGAGAGTTTTTATTACTAAAGTGGAAAACATATGGCCATGCATTAAGGATGCGCTGAGACTTTTCAGATGTCTTTCTCGAGGATCATCCTTTTTAATAAATTCAAAGACGAGAGAAATTTTGCCGAAAAGCACAGATATGGTATTTTGAAGCCCTGGGTAGGATCAGACCTCATCGCCCCATCTATGCACGCATTGTGGCCGACTTAGGCAGAATGATAACTCAAGGCCGGCAACGCAGAACAAAATCAATACCTTTTAGCAGGGATAGACATGCACCCTACGTATCATGTTCAAGCAGGCGTTTACGCTGCAGCCATTTGCCTTGCGACACACGTATTTATGCACGTGTGGCGAAGCAACATCTTTCATTCGCAACACCAGCTGCAGCGTATATACGTCCGACGTAATAGCCAGATGGCTGCGGATACTCTAGAGTTCTGTTCTTGAATTTTCACTGCATTTCTTTCCTTCACTTCATTCTGTTTCATCTTAACAGAAAAATTTTTATCCTCCTGACTCGAGTCTACCTCCAGACAAGCAATACGATTCAAGAAACCATATTTCCTCTGTGAATTCAAAAAAAAAAAAAAAAAAAAAAAAAATGTATACGATGCCTCTTTGTAATGGGGAAGCTTACCTTGTAATCGCCATCAATTTTAGTACAACTTATAGTCTCCGGTTCCCAAATCCAGATACGCACGGGTGTCAGTATATGCTAACCGTTGTTATTTTGCAGCTTCTCCGGCGTTGCATTCGCCTTCAGCGACGACAAAAATAAGTTTGAGGTCATAGGGAATTGGCCCGGCAGCGGCAACAGCACCAGAGATAAAGTTCCTCGGAAATTCTTTACCTGGACCATGATTCTGTGTTGGGAGTTGTTCTTCTAGGGCCCGATGAGAAACGGCGGCACCAGTGGGGTTATGGCATTAGTTTTCAAGGTCGGAGAAATGCGAAGCCTCTAAAATGGTTCAAGCTTTTGCTCCATGACCGAAATCCTTTCGCGCACAATTGGGTTTATAATGGAAATGACAGCACAGATCACGAGTATCAAAAATTGACGGAAGTGCGTGTTAACTCCAGCGACATGGCTAGTATAGAAAAAATGTTCGCCGCGTTGTCTTTACCCACAACTGCCTTGTCCGAGTATTTCCCTACGCACCCACAGTTGGAACGAGTGACAAAAAAGACCCCTGCAATCGAAACTGCCACCCAATTGACTCAGTTTCAGGTTTCACCGGTTGAGGTAGTCACAGATTACCTTCGATCCTTGAGAGAGTATGCCATATCCGTTATCGAAAGACGATTTCACTCCGCGTTTATTCGCAGAACGAAAACCAAATATGTGTTGACGGTTTCGGTGGTTTGGAGTGACGCTGTAAAAGCCCTTACTGTTCAAGCTGTAAAAAATGCAGAATTTTGGGATTATGGGATAGATTTCAACCTAGTGGGTGAGCCTGAAGCTGCTGCTACCAACAGCTTACAAGCAATAGACGCTGCCGAGGAAAAACTAAAAGTGAAGCGCAATGCTTTTCGAATCATTTTTGTCCCAAATCTGAAGCTAACTTTCACAGGACGGACACTTTTGTGGTCTGCGACGCTGGCGGAGGAACAGTGATATGATCCGGCGCCTTAGAAACCCTTCGAAAACTTGAAATGAACCCTAACCCTTAAGTGCCATATATGCAGGATCTTGATCATATAAAATCGACAATCTCGACCCGTTGGCTATCAGTGAGGTCGTCTGTGGCTCAGGTGTATCTATGCAAATCCTTCTGGAGTTCTTGGGGTTGTGAATGATTATTCTAAAGTTCAAAAATGCGTCTAGGTGGCCTGTGTGGCTCTGTATTCGTCGACGAAAAGTTCGAAGAACATATCCGCATGCTTTTCGGAGATGCAATGATTGACAACATGAAACCGGTCTCCAAACGCGAGATGATGCGGCAATGGGAGGATAAGGTCAAATTCAGGTTTGCGGATGCCGAGGACATAGAATACTATGATGTGTACATTCCAGGTGTTGAAGATGACGAAGAGAAAGGAGTGGAAGATGGGTATCTCATGTTTACCAGGTGAGGGTTCCGTGGAAGAATCACTACATATAAAATAAGTTTTATGCTAATTATGAAAATTTTTTCAGAGCCCCAGTAAGAGGTATTTTTGACTCGATCATCGACCGTATCATAGCCCTCGTTGATGACCAGCTACTTGATGTGGAAAAGAAAGGGCATAACGTTTCCGTAAACACTTTTTTGTTCTAAATTGCGCATTAAGATTCGTAACATAATATCTATGTGCTAACCATGTTATGTTCTATGGTGTTGAAGGCAATTATACTTGTCGGGGGTTTTGGCGGAATATCTTTTCAAGCGATTGAGTGACCATATATTCTTTTGCGGCAAAGTTCGAGTAATACAACCACTAAATGCGTGAGTTGACCTAGGCTGCCTCTTAGAAATATATGACTTTTTCAAACTAGAATTGATATTGAAATTTATTTAGTTGGACTGCTATAGTTCGAAATCCTTTCTAGTTCATTTACTTTTTCCCTATTTTTATCGCATTTGTTTTCAATTTCTTACTTAATTTGTCCGATCAGACCCACGGAGCTCTACTGCGAGGACTCAATGGATCCCACGTCAAAGAGCAAGTGGCTCGAAGGCATTATGGAGTCGCCCAAACATGAAAATATAGAGAGGGCAGAGGACTGGAAAAGTATAAAGTATGGTGTGGCATTATAGATTGCTGGATGGTTCCAAACCAAATGAAGTGGGTTATCGATAAGGTGCGATCCGGTCAAAGGTGTGATTTCGCCACTTCCCGGCCATATTGTTGACTAGTATATAGGGCATGATATTAGAAGACCAAAAAACAATTTCCTTAGGTATGTATAACGTTATACGCGTGGACCAGTCTCCAGTGATTACTTTGGATCTCATGGCGTGCGACGAAGATAAGCGTCCATCTTGGAAGAATCCGGAATGTGTGTTCCCCTCTTTCTCCGGGTTAATGCAGGCTAATAACTTGATAACAGCTATATTCCTTGTTTGCACCGTAAAGGATAATCTTTCCCACCTTCCTTTGAATACATTTGAAATTTTCGTGAACTCAAAGGGGGTGAAACACTGGAAGATTATTTATTCGATTGAGATGAGAATATCAAGTGGAATAATTATATTCTCGTTGATGTATGAAGGAAAGAATTATGGGACCGCTGAAGCAAAGTTTTATTAAAAGCAGAATAATGGATGTACCCCCACTCTCAAGGGACTCGAAGTTGGAGGTGGATAAAATTGATCCAAAAACAATGTTTTGCTTATGATAGGAGATAGAAAGGAAGGCACACCGTTATCGTACTTGGAATATGTAACGAACTTTTAAAATTTTCAAAGCGACATTAAAATTTATGTGAGTTGTTATTATTCCTACTTACCTTATTTTATTATTCTCAAGCAGCAGGACATTATTGTTGGATGCCTCGCCAATCGGTGGTACAGTTTGATCAGTTGCGTAGGAATGTATATACGAAGCGTGGCGTGGAAGAAGGGATATGGATAACGCTGCACTGGAAGAGAATAGTAAATGGAAGAGAGAGCAAGCTCCATGTACGCAAAATTGCAGATCAAAATTAAATATCTTAACCATTTCACCATTTCTCATACCAGGAATATAGATCATAAAATTTGATTCCTCTCCCAGTTGATAATCAGGCTCAGTACTACCTTTCCAGTTTCTGGGATTTGCGAACCAATTTAAAATTTAAAATCTAATCTTCAACCTCTTTCCGAGGCGATAATTATTTGATCTCAGCCTACAAGTTCAGTTAGGTTTTTGGAGGAAAACTGGGGGAATATACTTTTCTTTCTTTTCCTTTTTTTTTTTTTTCTTTTTTCCTTCACTTGCATTAGTTAATCCCGGTACACCATTTAGCATGGTATTACTCCCCAAGCAATGGCTATTTCATTTCCCATGCAATATCCACAATTTTTCATTCTCAAAGTTTACCAAATTAATGTATCCATCCCCGTTGCAGCCATCATCGACATCCATCACACTGGTAAATTCCAACCAAAACGACATTCAGGAATGCGGCGCGCGGCTGCTCGCTTTCAACGAAGAACTTCCCCAGAGCGAAGGCCCGGCATGTTGCTCTTTAAACAGTGTATGGAAATTTAAGAGTCCGGGCAAGAAAGGTAGCCGCTCCATATATAATATCGGTTGCTGAGTTCAGACAGTTCTTCCTAGTTCCTTTGAGGGGAGACCTGGAAGGAGGGGACAGTTACCACAGTGAGGAGAAACTCAAAGGTAACTGCCCCTTGCAATTGTCGAGAAGAAATCCCAATGTTTTACGTTTCGGACCCTGCGGTGCTAGGGATCTGGTGGGGGTGAACGAGAATAAAATGCTGTGTCCTCAGCTGGGAAGGTAGCACGGCAAGAGGTCGTGCTATCTCTCTTCCCAGGCAAGTGTCACATCGATTTGTTATCACCTGGCATTTGCCTGCTAACGATTTTTTTAGCTAATCTGCATTTTCTGCCTTCTAGAATTTCTGCAAAGAGAAAACGGCAACCATCGCATACACTCACGACACATGACTGGTCACTTGTTTATTCTAGTCAAAACTTCACACAACTCTAAGCGCGGTAAACCCAACATTCACTGCGCGCATTGCATAGAAATAACTTCGTATATTCGGTAAAGTTTGCATACTTATTTTGCGTAGATTGCAAGGTCATACGTTTGATTGATACATTGAAATAGAAATAACTTTTTTTTTAAACTTCAAAATTTTGTTGAATGATTAGATGTAACCGAAAGTAGGACGTAGGTAAAAAGGACTACGGGTTCTTGCTGTTGTTCGGCTACAATTTTTTGCCGATTTATAACTCAGTAGTTGTGACTACCCCAACGTTGCCATGGCCGCTGGTCAAGATTGATTGTAAAGAGTACAGTATTGACCTTTTAGCAGTTTCGAAAGGGGATATAATTTTTAGCTACTATCTTAATATTATCAGCGGATGTTTTTAAATGGTAAGCAAGCAGATTGGCTCTAAGTCACTACTAAGACATTACTAAAAGAAATAAGAGCATAATTACATATAATTCACAGAGTAAATTGGCTACTTTAAGGAGAATTATAATTGAGTTACGTTAAAGAAACTCCATATAGTAGTATGAATACAATGATAAAGTAATCCTACTACAGTTTTAGCTTAGATATATTAGTGGAATCCTATATTTCGAGAAGGTAGTGTAAGAATACATAATTTAAGCTAAGTAATGCTTATCATACTACAAGTGAGGTCGATACTGTCACCAGGCTCTAGCCCGGAAATAGTAACCACGGCTCTCGATGATCTATCCTTTAGACTCGAAACCGGTGATAAAATCGGCCCGTTTACTGAAGGATCAAGACGTGTCTTTGTCCTTACTTTTTTGTCATCATCGCGGGTTGTATTGGCGTGGCCGTACCCGGTGTGAGCGAGAACACTTTCTTAGCTTTGATGAATATAAAGAAAGTGACACCAACCAGTTATCCGTTTCAAAACCTGCCCTCGTTGAGAAGGCCTGTCCGCGTCTGCGACTGCCTCGACCAACAGCAGGAGTACTGTCCCGGTACTTTCGCTGCTGCTGTAACGGGACGCTCTTTTGGTGTAGCATTTTCGGCTCGCACAAAGCTCCTGGCTGTGGACGACTAGATTTTACCTTAACCTTGTCGACGTTTCGGCAACTCCAAATGTATGTTTCATCCTGGATATCCCCAAAGCTAAGAAAGTGTGCTCACTCAGACCGTGTACGGACGCGTCAATAAAACCCGCGATGATGGCGAAGAAGATACGGACAAAGACACGTCTTAATCCTCCAGTAAATGGGCCGATTCCATCACCAGTTTCGAATCCAAAGGACAGATCATCGAGAGCCGTGGTTACTACTTCCGGGATAGAGCCTGGTGACGGTATCGGATTAGGTGTTCCCGATGAAGTTACTACCAGAGAAGCTTCGTTCACTAGTTTTAGTAAGGTAATAAGTTAAAAGGAATGCCAGTCTCGCGTATTATAAAATGAATAAAAAGAACAAAAAAAAAAGTAGGGCGTGATATGATTACGGTCACTGACGCTTCGTACGTGTTCGTTTTAGTGCAGTTCTGCAACCGTTATCCGTTAACGACACTTTCCTCTGAGCCGTAATTGCATCGTGAGGTGACCCGAAATTGAATGCAGGTGTAGGTGCTCAACTGTGGAGAAGTGAGTCTCACAATAACGAGCCAGAGTTCACCAGAGCAACTACCTGGCGTTGCCTGAAACCCGGGAAGAGGGCAGCTTGACGCAGGCGTTTTGTAGTCGTGTTTCGAAACCTTGCAGCTGTCTGGCGACTGTCGTTCATCGTTGTTGACCCTGCGGCTTAGCTGGCTTGTTCGCCTGGGAGAGGGTCGAGCTATCCTCTTCCTTTCTCTCGGCCCAGCTGTATGTATGTATGTAGTTATGTATACACGTAGGAGGTTGTTGATCTTAGGTGAGAACTTGATGGTAGGTGGGTATTTAAGCGAGCTTCTCATTAGAAAAACAAACGGTTGCAGCTACTGATTGCGGCACACCCTACATTAAGTCTGCTCATGTGATAGCGATACTTGTCATGAAAAGCTCAGCCAATCACATGCAGATAACAGGAAAATTTCAAAACAACCTATTTTAGGGCTTCCACCTGAGACATTAGGGCAGAGGGTACAATTTGTATGTGCCATAATTTTTCCTCTTTACCTAGGTGGCTACACTCCTTAGGATTTATAGAGTAAAATTCACTACTTTTGGGAGAATTAAAGAAATTCTATATAATAGTATAATATAACATTAGAGTAATCCTATAGTTTTAGTTTAGTTATATGTAAAATTATATATTTAGAGAAGTTAATGTAAGAATATATAGGCAAAGTAATGCTTATCATACTACAAGTGAGGTTAGTAGCCTTTGTCTACCAGTAGCATAAAAAGGAGGATAATTCTAGGTTATAAATTTAAAAGGTAAAAAGGTTTATATTACTCCTGCTATTAATAGTACACATCTCCTTATGTAGAAGGTTTAGTAAAGTTCTAGCAGGCATAAAGCTTTAAGTATTACTAATATGATAGGAGACTTATAAAAGATCTAGACATAAGTGTATGCATAAGAAGCTTCGCAAGGGGGTATTACTGAGTAAACTTAGATATCATAACTAGGAATTTATAGCCGCTTGTGATTTCACTTTTATCACAAAGTTAAGAGCAGATAATAATCTTATGTAAAGAGAAGCAAAATATATTCTCAAGGCTTGAAGATATTACAAGACTTAAGATGAAGGCTAGAGAGGAAAAAAAGAAATGTAATACATCGCTTGTCTGCTCCCTCTCAAATACCTACTTATGACTAAAAGATAACCAAGAAAATTTAAAGGAAATGATCCCCATTAAAAAAATCTATTACAATTTTGTACCAGTCTTCCATAATTTCCTAGAAGTTGATCAAGCAATATCTAGAATTAGCTTTTATGATTGGCAGGATTGTCTATAGCTTTTAGAGGGGACACCTCCTTAAGTCATATCCTTTGATGATATAGATGATTGGTATATCATGATGAGATCGAGGTGATATGGCTTATCATTGATCACATATAGCTAGCCTTGTATATATTATATTGTCAAAGCCTCACTTTACTTTGTTAGAGCTTAGTAGCAACAATACTCATCATGTGGTCCTATAGCTTAACTCAAGGGAAGAGATACTTACAGATTCTGACATAACCCTATTATTGACTTAGAAGTAGGTTCTATGCATAACCTGGTACATAGGAAGACTATAGAGATATTGTTCTATAATGAATAAGTGAACTGTAATATCTTGACTTATTTATCTTAACTAAATAAGAGCTTTCCTATATCTAGATAGAGCAAGAGTGTGATGAAGAGATAAAGTTGTAAGGTAGAAGTAAATATATTTTTAAGACTCAAAGTGAGTCTTAAAACTAAGGAAGTAAGGAAGGAGTAAACAAGAGAGCATAGCTATTAAATCCCCTACCACCACTACTAGTACTATAGTATGGTATTTATGTACAACTAAGTACAATAATATAACTAATAGCCTATTCCCCTATAACCCTCCACTGACTTATACTGAAAAGAAAAGAAAGAAAAAACATAGACAACTATGTACAAAAGCTGACTAGGAAAAACAATTACTAGATAAACCTTGAAATAGTAAAAGAAAAAACCTATAATGTGAGAAATACAACCAAGTAAGAAATAAAGAAAAAGAAGAAAGGAAATACACTAAACTATTCTTCACTTTACTAAGAGTAGAAAAATATATGTTCAAAGTGGAAAAAGAGAAAAGAAGAAGAGAAAATAAACTAAACTCCTCCCATCATTATAGAATTATCCTTCCTATTAGACTCATCAATTTTAGCCTAGCTCAAGGCCATACAGATAAAATCATTTGCTTTGTATAGGACTTTGCAATTTGTGCAATAGAGGATAGTATTTTCAAAAGTGAAACCTTTAGTTTTTTGCAGTTAGCAATACTGTAGGTATGTTTAGAGATTATATAGGGGCTAGGGCAGAGTTAGTAGTAAGGAGAAGACTAGTAGTTTCAGAGTAGATATCTAAACTTGGAGCAATAAGAGCATTGGGTATTGGCACTAAAGGGGATATACTTGATAGTGTAATAGGTTTTGTTAAAGATAGTAAGGCTATTAATGATGTGAGCCTCATTATTGTTATTGATAACAGTAATCACAAGTAAGCTATTAGATAAGAGAGCATAATATTTATTTTCCCTAACTAATATTTTACATCACTTATCCTCCAGCAGGGTACTTACACTTAATTAAAAGCAAAGACATGGCTAGAGAAAAAAGATGAAAAGGAATAAAAGAAAGAAAAAGGAGAAAAAGAAAAGGAAAAAGAAAAAGAAATTTCCTCCATGAAAAATAAACAGAGACCCTATATTCCTACTCTTTTATCTATTACTACTATTAGCAGACTAGGTAGGGGTTTAGTAGTTTTCCTAGTCCTTCCTTTACAACTTTAGTCTATAGGCTAGTATACTTGTAAAGTAGGTATTCCATAGTCATATTTCTATTGTACTTCCTATATTTTTCAGTGGTTTGACATTCTTGCAGGGAGTGTTTGATACCTTATGGTAGCCTATAGAGGTATATTTTATACGGGGGGTATATGTAGTATAGGTTAGGGATATCTGTGACAGATCACCCTATATGGTTCGTATATGACTCGGTAATGATACCTCAGGTATGCTTCATAAACGCTATTGAGTAAACTCAGATATCTTGGCTACACGAAAGCTCAACTGGAAGATATCATTCCTACGATAAACAGGGTAGACTTCAAGAGTAGAAGGTGAGAAAGACGAATATATTCTTTAAGGCTTGAAGATAACTTAAGGCTTTCACAATGGTGATCGCAGAGGAAGACAAGTAGCTATGTGCTAAAGAAGGAAGGAAGGAAAGACAATAAGACAAGCTTTCTCTTTTCTATCGGTCACACTCTTCTACCGGACGGCTTTGCGCGAACTTAATCGGATGGCCTAAGTAGAGAGGGAGCGATACATCGCTAAGCGCCGTCAGGGTAACCCTTCATACGGCCATTGTGATCATCGGTCGCATTCGCTTACAGGGACTGAACCAGTAATTAGGCAACCCTGCACGGTCGGGGAAAACTCGCTTACGCTACAAAACCCGCGACCAACTGGTAATTCGTGGTATGGGAAGGGACGAGTGGGATTTGAACCCACGACATTGCGCGTTACCGCACAACGACACCAGGACAGCCATACCACTAGACCATCCTCGCCCCCGAGACAATAAGACAAGAATAACCTCGCGCTTATATATCCCATCCTTCACCTGAGCTGACAAAGAGATGATAAAGGAAATAGAAGTACAAAGAACTAAGACCTGTTCTAGACCATCTCCTGATTCCTAATCGCTGAAACCTGTAGAAGAGTCCAAAATAGATAGGACGCGATTAGTACTCAATTTGACTATGATCGCCTACTACACTCTTGGGCCTCACTCCTGATTTGTGATAGTCTCTCACGATATGAGTCTGATCGCCTGACCATGACCTCATGGCTGACTAGGCCAATGTTGCATCATGCCGATAGCTGATCATGTGGTAACTATAGGGCTGACTTCCCATGCTTAGTCAAGGCTAATGGCAAAGCCACACCATACCACACAATGCTATGAGGTCATGTGACAGAGGATCATCTCCAGAGTGCTTAACACAATGGTGAAGGGTAGAGACGGTATACTCACATGTTGGTGATCTAAGCGTAACCTCCATCATAGCACACCATCTAGTTACCTTGACGCTGACCACTACCATTGTTCATAATACTATGCCCCTTCTAAGGCACATGGTCCCACATACGCATAGGAGTTAGCTTTTCACCGAATTCTCCATCTTTCCCTGAGAGCAACTGGGACAAGAGGACTGTTTCTTACAGCCGGGAGGGGGAGATCATCCCAACTCGATGGAGCTTAAAGGGGACTCAGGATTATACAATGGATACAATGGTATCACCCCGCTGTATTAAAGGGAAACCAACTATGGAAGAAAGAGCAACTATATATACCTCAATTCCTCCTTCTCCGCTTGTGTGGTGGACCCTCCTCTGGCTTAGTAGCTTGGCGCTCTACCTCCGGATGGGCCTGTCGAAAGGTCACAAGAGCATCAATGGGTTCGCCATTAACTAGCAGGGACTCCAAGGGCTCTCAACTCCCCTCATCCTAGGAATATCCTTCCTACAACACCAAATATTCCACCTGCTTAGTTTTCCTGTTGTTCTGAACTTTGGCGATCTTGGAAACATAGAAGTAGTTTTTACCCTCCTCGATCTCTAGAGCAGGAGGAGGATGAATAGGGAAAGAGCTAGAGATGAAGTAAGGTTCCAACTTAGAGATGTAGAAAACAGGGTAGATCTTCCAAGAAAAGGGAAGTTTGAGTTTGTAGGCCCAAGGCCTAATGGGTTTGATTACCTCAAAGGGGCTTGCAAACTTGTTATATAGCTTGCAGGAAGGTTGGGAGGGGGTGATATTATCATGCTTAAGAAGGACACAGTCTCTGGGCTTAAGAGCTAGGAATGCTTGGTGAGACTTTTTATACCATGTAACCATCTTCTTCTGGGTATCGAAGAGGTGTTACCTGATGGTGGTCCATTCACGAGTGAGAGCCTCACTTCCCCGATAGGTAGAGGCTGTTTGAATAATGTTAAGCGAAGGATGATATCCAAAATTGGCGAAGAAAGGGGACACCCTAGTGGAGGACGACTTGGTGTTATTGTACATGAACTCTGCTAGGGTAAGAAAGAAAACCCAATCTGATTGCTCAAAGTTGACATATGTGCGGAGGTATGCTTCTAGAACCTGGTTCAGCTGCTCAGTTTATCTATCTGTTTAGGGGTGAGCCGCAGTGCTCTTTGATAACCAAACCCCGAGATTTTCCATCACATGACCCCAAAAGGCTTTGAACTTGGGGTCATGGTCGGAGACAACGTTGGCCGGTAGGCTATGATGCCTCTAAATCTCATGGACAAAGATGTTGGCGAGGTGTCTGGAGTCGACATTAGGGCCGAGAGGGATAAAGTGCACTATCTTGGAAAAACAGTCAATGATCACCCACACTTAGGTGAAGCCATCAGAAGGAGGGAGGTCTGTCACAAAATCCATGGAGATCGATTCCTACAGCCTATAGGGTATCTCCAACAGAAGCAGCTGCCCATAGGCCTTATATCAGCGGGCTTTATTCCGTTGGTACCAGTCGTATGCAGAGATATACTTGGCTATATCCTGCCTTTGATATGGCCAGTAGAAGTCTCTATTGATAAGATCAAAGGTCTTATCTTGGCCTAAGTGGCCTGGTGTAGGGTGATCATACCTGGATCTGAGAACCTCAGTGCAGAGAGAGGGGGGGACATACCATAGACCATTCTACATAGGGAGGCTGTCATGAACACTGTAGGGTTCCTGTGGTGAGCTCAGAATGCATTAGCATTCAGGGTTAGTAGCAACAGTTTCTCTTAAGACTTGGTAAAAGGAAGGACTAAGTGAGGTGTAAGACTTCTCAATCGCAGCAAAATACTGTCCTTTCTTAAGACAAAGAAGACTGAGCTCTGGTGCCCCCTCCATAGGGACGTGGTCCCTACATCTGCTCAAAGCATCAGCCATGTTATTGGACTTACCTGGCCAATACACTATCTGGAAATTAATGGTCTTGCTTGGTGAGGTTTGTCAGGGGCATAGCGGTCTTCAAAAATCCTTGGATGAAGACCCGATAAAAGTTTGCTAGGCCTAGAAAGGAGTGGATATTGCAAACTGTAGTGGGAGATGGTCAATCTCAGATGGCTTGAATCCTATCCTCAGAAATGCTAATGCCCTTGTTGGAGATGATAAACCTAAGGAATTCTACCTCATGGACTGCCCAGACACACTTGGCAGGTTTGAGAGCTAACTTATGGTGGTCAAGGTGCTTGAGAACTTCATGCACAAGGTGGTCGTGTTCTTCCTTAGTGGCGGTGTAGATCAGGATGTCATCCTGGTAGATGAGAAAACCCAGATTGAGAAGGTTGTGGAAAATTGTGTTCATCATTTCCTGAAAGACAGCAGGAGCATTGCAGAGACCAAATGGCATCACCAAATACTTGTACTGGCCGTAACGAGTGCGAAAAGATTTTTTCCACTTATCACCCTCAGCGATGCGAATGAGGTTGTAGCCATTCTTAAGGTTGAGCTTGGTGAACCATTTCGCATTACCAATCCGGTCTCTCAGTTCTCCCATAAGAGGAAGAGGATAGCGGTTTTGAATAATAATCTTATTCAAACCCCAGTAGTCGACATAAAGGTGGAGGGAACCATCAGCCTTCTTTACGAATAGGATAGGAGTACCCATAGGAGACTTGGAGGGCCTGATCTTTCCCTCCTTGATCATCTAATCAAGGTACTTATACAGGGCCTGGAGCTCAGTCTCAGACAGACAGTATAGTGGGCCCTAGGGAGGAGTCATTCCTTCCTTTAGGTCAATTTTGCAATCCTATTCCTGATAGGGAGGGAGTGAAGAGGCAAGTCATTCGGAAAAGATAGCAGGATAGATCTATTCCCACTTGTTACCTTCAGAGGTCGAGGAGATAGAAGACCGCATGAAGAGCTCAGCAAAATTGACCACTGGAGCTCTCGTCATAGCCGTGCACCAACGATGGACAACTCCTTCATTAACTGGGGTGTCCACCCACCCAAGCAGTCCACCACTGACAGCCTCAGAGTTGGTGTAGAAGTTATTATCCTTGATCAATTCAAATGCTGAGGCTATTTGGAAATTGGGCATCACAAGATGGTTCTTGCATTGGAGGAGGGGAATCCTACAAGAACAGCGTAGTCATAATTGACCTATAGTTTATGATCTTGAAACCACTTGATAGGAAGATAAATGTCCACATCTGGAGGCATAGGGCCAATGTCGAAATCAATGAGTTCACGATGGTTGAGGACCTATATCTGTAGTTTTGGAGTGTAGTACCACTCCTGCCAGCAGGAACAATCGTAGGCGAAGACGTTGACTACCTAGGACTGCTTCTTCTTAAGGATAGGGACCCGATCGGAGATGTATGTGCCCATGGCTCTATTGTCCAGTTTGGCTGTGGCTGTAATCATGTGTACTTGGGGACCCTCAACAGAATGGGTTTTCCAGTGCAAAGTGACTGGAACACTAATACACCTACACTGGGTAGGGCCTTCTTTGGAGGAAACAATGGTTGATATAATAGCGGTAGCGAATACGATCCCTAATCTCTCCTGGGAAACTTGTGGCCAGAGCTCGCTATACATCTTGTCTACAAGGAGGTTATTTCCAAATGCAGGAGTTGGAAAGGCGGTGGAGGCGAAATGGATAACTGGTGGGTTTTAGTAAGGAATGGTGGTCTGCTATACGTCCAGCGCATTTCGACCTGGAACAGGTCCTCCTCAGGTAGAACTTGCAAAAGAAAGGAAAAACACAACCTCTAGTCAACACCTATAAGAAAAGAAGGAAAATAATACATGAGGGGATCATGACAGTCGTAACAACATTATGTCATAACACATAACTCATGGGTATTATGAGATTACATTAGCCTTAATGCTGGCAGGCCCACCCACTGAGAATGCAAAAATGGTTGCGAACACCAGCTCCTCAGTAATAGAAAAGCACAAAGGAAATTTCAAACAATGGTCTTAAAGGAAATTTCATGCAACCAATTCAATGCTTTAAACCAACTGGGTCTTAAATGAAACAAAGAATAGAGGAAAATGGGAGAGGTGGCATGGGATGCCACTTAGGAGAGAGGGGCAACTTACACCATAGGGATGTCATCCCCATCCTTCCAGTCATCCATAAGGTCGACCACTTATACCACAGACATCTTTTGCTGCTTGGAGGAGGAGGAGTTTCCATCATCATCTGCCTTGCATTTTGTTGAGGTAGATGCAATCTTAACTACGGAGATCGAAAATTTCCTTGTTGAATAGCAGTCCTTAACACTATGGTATTTGGACAAGCAGTACAGATAGGCCTTGTTCTTCTTATCCCACTCCTTCTCTTCCTCAGTAAGCTGAGGAAGCTTCCCCTTGTCCTATGAAGAGGACCGCAAGGGATGCTTGTCCTAGGTCTTGTTCAGCTTGTTCGAAGGAGTAGGCTAGCTGGAAGTCTACTTGGTCAGTTGTCCCTTTTGGGATTCCTGGATGGCCATGTAGACATCCTCCATCACCAGGCCCACTTGCACTACACAAGAAAGCCACTCAGCTGCTGGAGTCTCGTGGGTGGTCTGGGCAGCTATTGCCAGGCAGAGATCTTCCTTCAGGCCCCTCTCTACCCAAAACTTGAAGGACTCTTGGTCACCCTGGATGACCTGGTTAAGAGCCTCCATATGGGTGAGGTAGGAGAGGATACCCTTAGTTTGTTTAGCGTGGATCATCTCCCTTATAGCCTGGGGTTTGGTGGCGAAGGCCCTAAAGTATGTCTTGATAGCCTCCATAAAGTCGTCCTAAATGGTGGTCTGCTGGGTCCAGTGGTGAGTATTGGCTTGCCACCAGATCTACGCCGTACCTGTCATGTACATGGACATGAACCTGGTCTTGATCCAGTCGTGGGGGAAGGCATGGGCTTGGAGGGCAAAGTAGTTCTCACACTGCTCGATGAACTTCCTTATATCCTCAGCTTTCCCTGAAAACTTCTCTAGATCCCTCTAGTATAACATCTACCTATATAGAGCCCTACAAAGCATGGAATACTATCTCTGAGAGTGTCACATGAATGAAAAATTCTGAGAATACTACTACAATATAACTACTAAAGAACTACTCTATAAAAGATATAATCTCTAGATAAAGGCTATTGAGGCTAGCTTAGGAAAACCCCTAAACCCCCTGCTATCTCTACCTATGGTAGTAGTAGAATTATAGGAAATCAGGTAATATTTTCTTACTGTTTTTATTTCATTTGGTTTTATTTTTCTTTTGTTTTTTCAGTTCTCTTTTCCTTTTTCTTATTTCTCCTTTTTTCACTATCTTTTTTCTTACTAGCTATGTCTTTGCTTTTAAATAAGTGTAAATACCCTGCTATAGGATAAAAGGATGTAAAACTTCTTAGTTAGGGAAAATAAATGTTCACCACTCTTTATGTCAGTAGATGAAGGTACATCCTGATGCTCCTATATATGTTACTATGTCTTTGCTCTTAATCAAGTATATATACCCTATCCATACAATAGTGACTAGAGGAATCAAATTTCCAATACTTTTTATATCTTTCCTTTATAACTTTAGCTTATAGACTACTTATAAGCCTTAAGAATATATTTATTCTTGATTTTGAACTTTGCTCCTCTTCTCCTCTCTTATTCATATATGAAGTTTGTATTTGTAGATCCAGACATGAACATTGACATATCTGAGTTAACTTAGTAATACATCTTATTGCGTAGCATATGCAAGCTTACAGAGCCTTATTATTATGAAGAAGACACCTACTATAACCTTAGGACTTATATTTTTAGGCTCAATGATATCATTTAGTGTAAGTAGTTTTTGAAATAAGGTATATATTATGAGGGTAAAGGATTATCCTTTCCCTACTAGACTTCAAAGATACTATAGTATTTATAATTCATTACTCTTTTAGATTTATATTATTAGTTTAAACTTTCAATATAGTAATTATAATAATTGATGAGTTTGTAAAACTAGAGATTATAAGGTTAGTTTTTCAATATAATTATCCAATTATAAGTCTTACATCTATTAACAGTAATTATTGATATTGCTAACTCAGTAGGTCTGATTTTCCCACCCTAGAGCGCTGTACCAGAAGCCTAAGTACTCATCTAGTAGAATACATTTGCATATCATTGAATAGTGGGCTTTAAGATAGACTATTACATATGTAATTGGGTTTGGAAAGATGGATTGTTAGCGAATTATCTCTATTTTCTTGAAAGCTTTCTGTTTTGTGATCTTTTGACTAAAACTTACTATGTATAGGAAATGGAAAAACTATTTTGGTGAAGTATAAGTAGGGATTATTCGCTATGTTCTTCTCCTCTGTTTTTTTCTTCTCTTCGTTGCTTGTGTCTTCAGTAAATATTTATCGAGAAGTGAAAAATTTTGGCTATTCTCTCCCCCCCTCTTTCTTAATTTGATGTCCTAATCGTACGTGATGTCCCGGACTCGGGTGTTTACGTTATCTAATAGTCATAAACTCAAAGGTTGGGCTCTGTATGCTGATCAGTTACATTTTCGATGCATAGATTTTACTGCTTTTGGAGTGCTCCGTGCGATTGAAATTATGGTTCCCGGGAAGATGTATTCGGGTATGCTGGAAAGTCTGTCGAATGCAATAAAATACATAAAGTGGCTGAAGCTATGATATTTGCTGAGCGTCATTTTTAGCGTTTAACAGACTCTCCCCACACGGAGTATATACACAATAACCCATCGTCGGTCGAGTTTTCCACTCCACAAGCACTATGAATTCAATTGTTTTGGACAAAATTAGCTAGAGCATGTTATATTTACCAGTTTTAGTGCAAGAGCTTGCCAGGTGGAAAAATCGGGTGGTGGATTGTGGTAAATTTAAGTGCGTATAAATTATTTATGCTCAGATGTAGGTCATGGACTCGACCCATGTGTTAATCAATGGCTGTTTTAATTTTTGATATACATGGCTGATTTTTAATGGAAAGGACTCCAGATCGATTTTGCAGACAACGGATAATGGAGCGTTGACAGTTGAATGGGGAAAGTGGAAGAGGGGTGGAGGATGGAAAGGTTGCCGTAAGGTCTCTGTCAAGACAAGGCTCCGTAACAAGCTTTTGCGCCCTGTGTTGACGCAAACTGAAGCATTTTACTTGTTAGAACCCTATGTAGCTGCAGGTAAATGAGACTTAAAATACCTGCTAGCCCAACTTGCATACTGGAATTGGAAATCCTAGAATTGGATATCGTTAGCATAAGAAATTTCTTGCTGGATATGTGTTAGCACGTTTAGGAATGATCCATCTATAATTGTAAGAAAATGTCTTCTGACATAGGTGCGAACCAACATCGGAAGAATAGCTCCCTGCAAACGAGTGACTTGGAATTCCGGCCGAATTTTAACCCGAAACGTTCCGACTCGGCTACGTCCTTGTGTTAAAATTCTCGTATTTTGCTCATGGAATTGTATTGGAAAACTATTAAATGAAACTGGGATTTCACTGCCAGAGTTTTGAGGCCAATAAAGGTTCGTGCGGCCCAAAAAGTACAGGGTATGGAATTCGATGTACTAGTGCATACGTGTAAAAAGTATGGATTTTTTGTGTAGCAAGTCTTGGCACTCGTACTTGTGTCTCGTCTTCCTCTCCATCATCCATAACGATCGCTGACTTTGCCGGATTGATTGCTTCAACTTCACGCTGATTATAACTGCCTCTAGTGGCGACAACATTCACACTTGGCTCATCCAAGCAGAACTCAGCTCTCGTAAGCACTTGTCTTCGATGCAGTACGAGGAAAATTTGAAGCCCCCAATCATCACCATCACCCTATATTCGATATCATAACTGCTCCGATAGTATGTCGTGGGCCTTAAGTATTAATTTCCTGCGGTGTGCTTTCCAGCAGAAAATTCTCAGCTCGAAGGAGCCAGGTCACCTGACATTCTTTGAGCCTCATCGCAGCTAACCAGGATCTTCCAATAGAGATCCCTGGTCAGGCACCCCAACCAGCACGCGTTCCGGAACCCGAAATAATTCCTGGCAGGCAAACGAGGCTTAAAAAAAATAAAATTAATTGGTAGCCCAGCACGCCGTCGCATGAAACAGCCTTCCAAAGGCTGTTTCCGAATAATCTCACCAAAACCCCTGGAGCCTTGCCTCGACTTTCCTTTTCGTCATTTCCATCGTCAGCAGACATCTCCCCGACTTGCAAACGCCTCCCCTCTACCTTGTGCCGCTAACTACTGTCGACTCCTCAAAACCAGTTCACCATCCACGACGAACCACCTCATCGTTCCGTAATCCATATTATACCGCGCAGGCCGCCCAATCAACTTTGCTACCGTTCCCCGAACTCGACACAACTCATAGCCATGCCAGACCTTCATCTTCGCGCCTCGCCCTCAACGCCCCGCGCTGGGAAACGTCCCCTAGACACATCCTCTCTCTCCTCCACAAAACGCCAAAAGATTGTCATCTCGCGAACAGAAAACGACTCCGATACAGCGATGATGACGCCTCCCTTTGCCAGCGCTGCTACCACCACCTCCTCCCTCCCCTCCGATTTCTTCGAGAACTCCAGCAATGCCGAGGCCGTCGACGAAAGTGAATGGGCTGCCTTCCAAGCCGACGTTGTCGCAGAAACTCATCTCCCCGAAAATTCTTCGGCAACCGTAATCACCGCCGCGCCCACAACCTCCATCCCTCAAGTCCCGGAGACCAAAACGCAAGAGCCCGCCGATGACAGAGATCAAGACGAAGAAGACGCGCAGCAGAAGCTTCTGGATGAGTTCGAAGTGATGGAGACGCTGGAACAACGTATGGCGAAGCTGAAAGAGCAACGGGAGAAGTTGAAGATTTCGGGATCGCGAATGGATGTGGTGGATTCTGCCGTTGAGAAGAAGTCAACGGAGGAGACGGTGGATGATGAGGATGACGAAGATGTAGATGATGACGAAGAATTTTTCAGGGCTAGGGGGTAAATTGGATGGAGGCAGCAACGGGAGTAAGGGGGAAAGGAGGGATTGGGTTTCCTTTTATCAAAATGGAGTTGGGAACGGGGATCTATCATTTTCTTATATTCGAAGCGTTACGGAAATAATAGCAATGTCAGTGCCGGACAAGGGGACTAATACTTTTCCCCCGTTTCTGGGTCTTTACTTTTCCTTTCGACTGTATTGGAAACGTGAGGGTTAAAGGTATCGGTAGCATGGAAGCATGGCAGGATAGCCAGCGGAAGGGTGAGATAAGTCTTTCTTTACATGGGTTATTTTTTAATATTACATGCATGGTGTTTTTCTATCTTTGTATAAATGCTTACGACTCTTTTTCTTTTTCTTTTCTTTTTTTTTTTTTTTTTGTTTTTGTGTATTATT
>JABYPW010000803.1:0-20542 GCA_016880775.1 Phymatotrichopsis omnivora
TTCCTTTCCTTTCCTTTCCTTTCCTTTCCTTTCCTTTCCTTTCCTTTCCTTTCCTTTCCTTTCCTTTCCTTTCCTTTCCTTTCCTTTCCTTTCCTTTCCTTTCCTTTCCTTTCTTTCCTTTTTTTCCTCTTTTTTCTTTCCTTTCTCCTTCCCCCTCCCCCCTTTTTTTAAACTAGATCGCCAAAAGCTTTATGGAATAAATAACCGGAATCCAATGCAACGAAAGTGGTAACGAACTAACTAAAACTACTGCGGAAGGCAAAGTTTCTATTCTGATAACCCTACGCTACGTAGAGAAGTACTAGTTCATAATAATGTAGCTACGAACAGGATTAGCGCTGAATATATCGCGGTAGACTTGATTATTATTCCAAAATATGCATCAATTTTTCTGAGGAATACACCGCAGTTAGGTATCGCGCGTTTACCAGAACAACGTATCTATATTCATCCATTGTATTTCGCGAAATAAAAGCCACTTCTTGTGGGTCATCTTGGTTTACATTTCTTTTCAGTATCATATAGCCCAACGCAATAATAATTTAAGCTAGGCGTCTGGCTCGCTCGACCATTCTGACTAAGCGACACAACACATTACATTTTTTCCCTCAATACATGTGCACATGCCTACCTTCCTCCGACACGGTCCTACCCCAGTCCCTCCAATTGTGAATTCACCTCCACGAAATCAACTGCGTTATACGTCGGGTGCACTTCTTTTGTGTTCCATTCACTCACTTTTTCTGTTTTTTTGTTAGTGTTACGTTGCGGTTTCACGAGCTAAACCTACGTTCAATGTCCGCGTTTTGTTATTTGGCACTGTTAACGGCCAAGAATTCCGGTTTAATTTAATAGTTAATATTATTTATCTAGAGGTTATATTATAATTTACTTTATATCCAAAGCTTTGTATCTAACTAAAAAATGAATTTAATTTGACAGCTTCCAACTTAGCTGCCATTCTGCGGATTACAACAGCGATGCAGTTCGGCGGATTCCAACTAAGTGTAAAAGCAGCGCATTTCAACTGAGTTCCAAAAAATAGATTCCAAATTGCGCCCCTCGGATCTCGAGCCTCGCCAGAGCGGAGCGGAGCGCCGAGGCTCGTTTTTGTTTAATTTCTGCCAGCATACGGTAAAACATTTGGTCAATACCGTAGAAAGGAAAAAAGGAGGGGGGTGCAGGAATAGAGTTGGTCCATGTCCTAACTAACCCGCAAAGCGACACCAGCAAACCGAAATTTCTGTACCCAAAGTTATTTGAGAAAATAAAGTTATTGATAAAACACACCAATGATTAAAGCTACACTATTATCTACCGACATCCGTCAAGAGAGTTCACGCTGGCCCAATACATGGATACTACCACTCTGACAATGATCATGGCTAATGGGTACTTTCCTTCATTTTTATTTTTATTTTTATTTTTTTTTGTAGAAGGATGGGGGTGGAAAGAGGTTTACCAAACCTACATATATGTAAAAAAAATATCTGCTACTAATGAACATATCTAATAATTTAATGTACCATATTATTAAAGGAATAAATGTCCCTTACTATTGTCTTTCTTTTCTACATTTTGTCCATCTGCTAGTTTACCTTGTTTTTACTTTTCTAAATTCCTTTCCCCTTAAGCCTTATCATCTTTCTTTTCAAGTACCAACTCCATATATTCCTCTATAGGTTTATCTACCATTATATTATATTTTTCAATATTCTTTTCAGTTCCTGTTATGGGTTATGCTATGATTACCTTACCTCTCTTGTGGGAATATTCCCACATCTGCTTCTATAACTATTAGTAAATCTCCTAGTAAAGATCTTTGAAGGAAATCTCTCTCGACATCTATTAACTAAAATGTTAGTGTGTAGAGTAATAGTAGTTAGAGGCAATTTCTTGCCAATATTATTTGTCATAACTTAGACAATTAAAATAATATTTGATAAGATAAGTTATAATATCCTGCAATTCTATACTCATTACTAGTACTAAAAATAATTGTGTAGAAAACTAATACTACTTAGTAATTATTGAACCTAGTTTATAACTAACCCTACCTGTTACAGCAGGTGTCTTCGGTACAGTAAAGGCTCAGTAAAGTGCAAGTGCCACTCAACAAAGAAAGTATTACTGAGTAAACTCAGATATCTCAACCGTTCTAAGTCTGGATCTACAAATACACTTTCCTACATTTCAAGAGAGAGAAGAAGCAAAGTTCAAGACTAAGAACGAATATATTCTTAAGGCTCATAGCTAGTCTGTGGACTAAAGAGAGAAGGAAGGAAAGAACATAGAAGAGATGATACTCTATTCCCTATTTAAATACACTCTTCCCATAGTGGGGCAACTTTTATACAAACTTAATCGAATGGTCTAGCTATGAAAAGAGGAAATAAAATGAGCGACATGGCTAAAAACAAAGGAAATCCACTGCTCCTGCCATTCACATTACCCTTAAAACAAAAGAAATCCTCTGCTTCCCCTAACCGTAAACCCGACTGACAGATACGACAACAGGCTTGATAGAGATCAGTGGCCGAACACTGTTACCTGAAATCTGCAAAGTTAAATTGCTGATTACCCTCCTTAGAACTACCATTCGAATTGTCTGGTTGCTTATCGAAAAGAAAAGAAAAGGCTGCCTAATGTGACCAAGAGAAAGAGGGGTCAGATGCCACTGCGTCCTCGGTTCATAGGGTGCAATACTCTGGAAGGCCTAAACACCTCTCCTAGGAACTCTGAGAGTGTTACAATATTAGTAATCAGCTCGCTTAAGTAATATAGTACGGCAGTACGATCCTATACCGCAATGTCACTTAAAGTGGGGCTGACCATAGCTGCCTGCTCCACCTACTTGCTTACATGGTTGGGCCTCAGGCAAATGTTAAGTGGGGATGACGATGTATCTCAGTTATCCTCATGACAGAAGTGTCTCGCTTAGCTTCTTTGTACATGATCGGAAAGGTGTCAAGACTCAAGAAAAGAGAGACCAGCCTGATGTATAGGCTTTGACGAGGAGGACCTTTACCCCAAGGTAAGGGGGGGATAGAGATTCTGGAGGAGCCTGGAATACAGAAGCGATGAAACTCTTTTCCTATTACTTTAAACTAAATATACTCTTCCCATAGTAGGATAGCTTTTATACTAACTCAATAGGATGGCCTGGCTATGCAAATTTCCTCCTCTTGACTGACCAAAAAGAAACCCTCTGCCTACTCATACCAAAAAGAAAAAAAAAAAAAATGTAAACAGGAATACAGAAATGACAAAACTCTTTTCCCATTACTCTAAAACTAGATACACTCTTCCTACAGTGGGACAGCTTTTACACTAACTTAATAGGATAGCCTGGCATTGCAAAGTTCCTCCTCTTGACTAACTGAAAGGAAATCCTCCACCTACTCGTACCAAAAAGAAAATGCAGACAACTACATATAAAACCTTACCAGGGAAAAACAATCAATAGGTGAACCTTAAAATAATGAAAGAAAAACCCCCTACGTAAACTACACGACCATGTGAAAACAGAAGAAAAAAGAGAAAGAGAAACGTGCAAACTCCTCCTCTCTTCACCTAAGCAGAAAAACATTTGTTCCTAAGCAGGAAAAATAAAAGAAAAGGCTAGTAAAAGGGGAAACCTAAACTCCTCCCATAGTCGTAGACTTGTCCTTGCTGTTAGACTCAGCAAGTTTAGCCTGGATCATTGACATGCAGATCAGATCATTCACTTTATGTAGGCTAGCGCAGTTCGTACATCGGAGGACTGTATTCTCGTAGGTAAAGCCTTTTGCTTGTTTGGAACACAGAAGCGACTATACTCTTTTCCTTCAGTCACACTCTCTAGCGGATGGCTTTGCGTGAACTTAATCAGATGGCATAACTAAGAGAGGGAGCGATACATCGCTAAGCACCATCAGGGTAACCCTTTATATGGCCAGAATATAGAAGCGATGAAACTTTTTTCCTTCAGTTACACTCTTTAGCAGACAGCTTTACGTGAACTTAATCAGATTGCCTAACTAAGAGAGGGAGCGATACATCACTAAGTGCCATCAGGGTAACCCTTCATACGGCGAATACAGAAACGACCTTATTTATTCTCCCATTTTTGTTATTTTACATCCCATACCCCCAGTGGGGCACAATACACTCAATCAAGAGCAAGAAAAGCTATCTAAGGGTATAGGATGATCCTCTACTCTGGCCGCTCACCTAACAAAAGACAGAAAATTCCTCTACTCCTGCCGCTTGCATTACCTGTAAAACAAAAGAAATCCTCCACCTCCACCGACCATATGGTCGCTTATCGCAACAAAGGAAAAGGTCGCCTGATGCAACCATGGGGAAAGGGGGTTAGACGCTGCTACGTCCTTGGTAAAACTATGGCGACACTCTGGGGGGCCTAGGCACTCTTCCTAGGAGCTCTGAGAATGTCGCGTTGATGTAGCATGATCGGAGACTTGCTTACACTAGCCTGGAATGACAGTACGATCCTGTGTTGCAACCTCTAGAGGAGACTGATCATGGGAGTCTGTTCACCCACTCGCTTAACACGGTCGGGCCTCAGACGAGTGTTGACGCGATCGATGATGTATCTCGGAAAGCGTTGCGAGAGATATGTCTCGCTAAGCTGTAGGTTGCACAGTTAGGAAGGTGTGGGAGTTCTGGAGCATCTGAAAGAGAATCATCATTTGCTGCAAGATAGAAGAGACCAGCCTAGGTGCGGGCTAACGAGGAGGATCTTTACCATAAGGTGGGGGGGTTGTCGAGATTCTTGAGAGTCCTGAATACAGAACTGACTAGGGGGGGGGGGGGAAATTCATTTTTATTTTATGTTTACGACCCCATTAGGGGTCGTCTAAAGAACCTCCGCTTGCAGCTATGTCAAGCTATGATGGAGGTACAAGACAGCTGACCTAATGTCGGTAGTACGTCCTACGGTTTACAGATAAAATACAGGCTTGTTCCCGAATCCTCCTCGCTTACACACAATAAACTAAAGAAGAAATGGGGTGGAAAGGAAAGAGCGGCGGGGAAAAGTAAAACTCAAAAAGAAAACATGACCGGCACAAAAGCAACCACCTAGTACATCAACCAGAAGAAAAACTTTAAGCGAAAAGGAAAAAGAAAAGCCCAGGGAATCCCTTTCCCATCCCCAGTAAGGTGAACCTTACAACAACCGGGAGGAATTGAGGTATAAGCGAGAAACACTAACCAAAGAAAAAGGAAAGGGAAAAGACAAAGGAGAAAACACAGGCAATACTCACAAGACTATTACACAAAGGGAACAACAAAAGCAGAAAGAGATGAAACACCGAGGGGCCCTAAGTCTCCATTCCCTCTTCTATCATAGCATGCAGGTTCTCTACAATACATAAACGACCAGGGGGGGGAGAAATTCACTTTTATTTTATCTTTACGACCCCGCTAGGGGTCATATAAAGAACCTCCGCTTGCAGCTATGTCAAGCTATGACAGAGGTATAAGATAGCTGACCTAACGTCGGTAGCACAGAATACAGAAACGACCAGGGGGGGGGGTGGGGAAATTCAACTTTATTTTATCTTTACGACCCCGCTAGGGGTCGTATAAAAGAACCTCCGCTTGCAGCTATGTCAAGCTATGACGGAGGTAAAAAGACAGCCGACCTAATATCGGTAGTACAGTCTACGGCTAAGATAAAATACATGGTTTGTTCCCGAATCCTCCTCGCTTACACGCAATAAACTAAAGAAGGAACAGGGCGGAAGGAAAAGGGCAGCGGGGGAAAGTAAAAATTACAAAGAAAACGCGACCGGCACAAAAGCGACCACCCAGTACGTCGAAACAGCAGAGAGACTTTAAGCGAAAAGGAAAAAGACAACCCTGGGGAACCCCTTTCCCATCTCCAGCGAGGCAAACATTACAACAACTGGAAGGAATCGAGGTACAAGCGAGAAACACTAACCTAAGAGAAAGGGAAAGAGAAAAGACAAAGGAGATAATGAAGGCCAAACTCACAAGACTCTTACACAAAGGGAACAACAAAAGCAGGAAAACAGATGAAAAACCAAGGGGCCCTAAGTCTCCATTCCCTCTTCCATCACTGTACGGAGGTTCTCCACTGGTTTGTTATTATCGGCCAAGGCTTGCAAATAAACGGGGCAGAGGGGGTCGTTAGCAGGGTGGGCGGCATCGCAATTGGCGCATTTAAGCACTGTATGTTCGCATTGTCGTCCTCGGCATTTGCATTCTGTGTTGCCACAGAAATGCTCAAAGATGGCATGGGGTCCGGTGCAGATGCGGCAGCGGGGAGAGAATGTGCACTTCAGTTGATGATGACCGAAGCGACAGCAGCGGGAGCATTGGGTAGCCTTAGAAAAGGCGATGTAGGGGTCGGTCCGACGGTTCTTGTTTAAGATGGTCAGGCACTAGGATATGCGGTAATGGTTATTGTTCACCACCACAGTGATGACAATGGAGGAGGCAGGTTTGCCGACGACCTTGTCCTTCGAAGCAAGCCAGCGCGGGGTTTGAGCGAGTATAACACCTTGGTTGAAGGTCTCGATTTCCTTGCGGATAAGTGACATGTGTTCGATGTCCGAGGTGTTGAGAACGGGGGTAGGCACATTGTGCACTATGTATTTCTTGTGAAGGAAATTCCGGCGTAGACCGGTGATAGTGGGGAAGAACTTGCGAACTGCTTCTTCGACGGTTAGCTTGTAGGCGAGAACTTGTTGGGCGGTGGTGTTCTCCATGACAGAGAGGAAGATGTTGTTGGCTCCAGCCTTTCAGATAGAGCGGATTCGGCAGGCGGAGGGGGCTTTCTTGTCAACCAGTGCGGCGTTGACAGCGTCCTGGACAGCGATAGGGTTGAACTCAGGGATTTCTCCCTCGAGATTAACGATGATTTCTCTTTCCCTCTTAGTAGGGTATTTCAGGGTAGGAGGAGTGGTAGCAGTCGGAGTCAGCGCAGCTGGAGCTTTGCCTTTGTTTTTCTTCACTACCTGGGCCCAGGTGGTGTCAGTAGTGGTGGGCGCCACTTGTGGTGCAGTGGGAGCGGGGGAGGCAAGGGAAGAAGAAATCTTCTTCACTGCTTTGGCTGTTTTAGACGTTTCTGACCGTAGCTTTTTGATGGAATCAGAGAGTGCGAGGTCGATGTTGGTAGGGCCTACCTTGGCCAAGGCCGTGGCAGTGGTATTGCGGGTGGTGATGGCTTCTAGTTCATCAAAGCGGGCTTTAAGGGACTGTTGGCTAGCAGTGATAGCGGTGACCGCTTCCTGGATTTTATTGACTGAGGCCAGCAGAGTGGGCAGAGTATTTGTGTAGAACTGGAGGTCTTTGTATCTGATGTACAAATCTCCTATGAGAGGAGCGGTGTGCATCGAGAGTACATCTCCCATTCCAGGTTCTTCACGCATTGCTTGGGAAATGCCTGATTCCTCGTATGAGGTAAACATTGCTTTGATGGTGGCAGCTTCGTTCCTTGCCTCTTGAGGGGGGGGGGAATTGAGGGGGGGGACTTGGGGTTTCTTTGAACTTCGCGACATTGTCACGATGTTTGTCGATGCGAGGTAATACTAATAGCTGAGAACTAATAATGTAGGGGGTAGTTTGAAGGTGCGAAGGAGCCTGAATACAGAAACGACCAGGGCAGGGGGGGAAATTCATTTTTATTTTATCTTTACGACCCTGCTAGGGGTCATCTAAAGAACCTCCGCTGGCAGCTATGTCAAGCTATGACGGAGGTAGAAGACAGCCGACCTAACGTCAGTAGCGCGTCTACGGTTTACACGATAAAATACAGGTTTGTTCCCGAATCCTCCTCGCTTACATGCAATAAACTGAAGAAGAAACGGGGCGGAAAAGAAAAGAGCGGCGGGGGAAAGTAAAACTCAAAAAGAAAACGCGACCGGCACAAAAGCGACCACCCAGCACGTCAAGACAGCGGAAAAACTTTTAGGCGAAAAGGAAAAAGAAAAGCCCGTAGAACCCCTTTCCCATCTCCAGCGAGGCAAACCTTACAACAACAGGAAGGAATCGAGGCAAAAGTGAGAAACACTAACCAAAGAAAAGGGAAAGAGAAAAGACAAGAGAGAAAACACGAAGTCAAACCCACACAACTTTCTACACCCAGGGAACAACAAAAGCACATATAGAGATGAAATACAAAGGGGCCCTAAGTCTCCATTCCCTCTTCCATCACAGCACGCAGGTTCTCCACTCGCTTGTTATTATCGGCCAAAGCTTTCAAATAAACGGGGTAGCAGGGATCGTTGGCGGGGTGGGCGGCGTCGCAATTGGCACACTTGAGCACCGTATGGTCGCATATTCGTCCGCAGCTTTTGCACTCTGTGTTGCCCCAGAAATGTTCGAAGATGGCATGAGGTCCGGCGCAGATGCGGCAGCGGGGAGAGAATGTGCACTTCAGTTGATGATGACCGAAGCGGCAACAGCGGGAGCATTGGGTTGCCTTAGAAAAGGCGATGTAGGGGTCGGTCTGACGGTTCTTGTTAAGGATGGTCAGGCCTTGAGAGATGCGATAATGGTTATTGTTCACCACAACAGTGATGACAATGGAGGAGGCTGGTTTGCCGACGAGCTTGTCCTTCGAAGCGAGCCAGCGCAGAGTTTGGGCGAGAATAACACCTTGGTTGAAAGTCTCAATCTCCTTGTGGATAAGTGACATGTGTTCGATGTCCGAGGTGTTGAGAACGGGGGTAGGCACGTTGTGCACAATGTATTTCTTGTGAAGGAAATTCCGGCGGAGACCGGTAACAGCGGGGAAGAACTTGCGAACAGCCTCTTCAATGGTCAGCTTGTAGGCTAGTACCTGTTGGGCAGTGGTGTTCTCCATTACGGAGAGGAAGATGTTGTTAGCTCCGGCTTTTCGGACGGAGCGAATTCGGCAGGCGGAAGGGGCTTTCTTGTCAACCAAGGCAGCGTTGACAGTGTCCCGAACAGCGATGGGGTTGAACTCAGGGATTTCTCCCTCAAGGTTAACGATGATCTCTCTCTCCCTCTTGGTAGGGTACTTTGGGGTAGGAGGAGTAGTAGCAGTCGGGGTCAGCGTAGCCGTGGCCTTGCCTTTGTTCTTTTTCACTACCAGGGCCCAGGTGGTGTCAGTAGTGGGGGGCGCCACTTGTGGCGCAATAGGAGCGGGGGAGGCGAGGGAGGAAGAAATCTTCTTCACCGCTTTGGCAGTTTTAGACGTTTCCGACCGTAATTTCTTGATGGAATCAGAAAGCGCAAGGTCGATTTCAGTGGGGCCTGCCTTAGCCGAGGCCGTAGCAGTGGTGTTGCGGGTGGTGATAGCTTCAAGTTCGTCAAAGCGAGCTTCGAGGGACTGTTGGCCAGCAGCGATAGCGGTGACCGCCTCCTAGATTTTGGTGACTGAGGCCAGGAGAGAGGGTAGAGTCTGGGTATAGAACTGGAGGTCTCTGTATCTAATGTACAAATCTCCGATGAGCGGCGCAGTGTGCATTGAGATAACATCGCCCATTCCAGGTTCGGTTTTCACAGCGGGGGAGATGCCGGACACCTCGAATGAGGTGAACATTGCTTTCATGGTGGCGGCTTCGTCCCTTGCCTCTTGAGGGGGGGAATTAAGGGAGGGGGTTTGGGGTCGCTTTGAACTTCGCGACATGGTCACGATGTTTGTCGATGCGATATAATACTAATAGCTGAGAACTAATAACGTAGGGGGTAGTTTGAAGGTGCGAAGAAGCCTGTTACAGAAACGACCAATAACCTGTCCTTAAATACCCTTCCAACCAAAGAAATGAGTCATCAATGATATAAGAGATTATATAAGATGTAGAACCTGAGAGAAACCCTAAGAACCTCAATGACTCATTCCATAATTATATGATGCGATTGTAACATTCATAGGAGTTGTAATAGAAATGATGAGCATCTTGGTATGAACTTGGATCACCGATCTTAGGTGGATCGTCAACATGCAACGGTAGCTCGATCAGCTTGAGTCATACCAACCATGAGTGACTAGGTCATAGGAGTTACTCAAGTTGTTCTGATCATGTGAGGTACACTTATCAGAGGATGATGGATTAGTCAGATCCTGACTCATATTGATAGAGGCACTACATTTGTCAGCCACTAGGGCAGAGCCTATTTATGCATAGTCCTTACATGTAGAGGAACAGGATATACTCACTAGTGGGTGCTCAACTAACATAACCTATTGTTGCATGTGGGCCTTGGTACTGTAGCTGTAATACTACCCTTGGCTCCTACGTACTATAAGAAATAAATGCTGTAGACTTGTAGGGTAAAGATGTACATTTACTCTAAATATTATTATTAGCTTCACCTATATCAAAAATTTTCAATCTAATACTTTCATTAATAGTATTAAATTTAGCAAGTATTAAATACTATTCTTTTTTTAAAAAAAACTAACTTTAGTTGAAATCTCTATTAATTATAAATTTATATCTTAATCAATGCTATAGCATATTATATAACTATCATTTATAAAAGCTTTAATTAATAGTAAATGTTATTGAGAAGCTCACTCACTTCATAGTAAAGGAGTCACTATATACTGTTTATTTAGGTGATAATTTCTTAAATATTAGAAAATTTCTTTAAGAAATCTAGGGTAAACTGTAAGATAGACAATGGAAAACTACATTATATACAAGATTAATTCATCCCTTTGAAGAATTTTAAGTGTTTACATATATTTAAATAAAATATAGTAATAGTAGTGATAAATATACCTTTGAGATTTTCTTCATTTAGGTAAGAGATTAATCCCTCTAGTATAGAAGAAAACACATTCTTTTTTTAATATATATATTACTATCATAAAATATTATTAATAGCTTTACTATAGTAATACTAGAAAAGACAAAAAAACACTCAATCTTAAATAATTAAAGGAGATAGGTAAAGTAGGAGGGGGAAAATAAAAGAATTATATTATTTTTAAGTACTAGTAAGAATTGTAGAATTCTTATAGGGTGTTATATATATATTCTATTAAATTATACATAGATAGTTCTAATATTTAGAGTAAATAATTTAGGTATAAGTTATTTTATTAACTAATAGTAACCTTTTGCATTAAATATTATTTATTTAGCAAAGGTAGATCAGTTACTAAACATCTTATATCATTATTATAATATATAGTTTTTATACTATATATTACAGATTTTTATTCTAAGATCTAGATGTCTAACTTTTGAGGATAAACTACAAAATATTAGTTTGTAATATGAACTATATTTTATGTAACTTAGTGAATCATATGTTATACCTAATATGCATTCATTCCCTACCTTAGCTCTAAGTAAGAATTGCTTTTCCATCTATATTCTAAAATTGATGAGGCTTTAACTAAGTAGGCTATATATTTTTTCTTTTTCTTTGCCTTTTCTTTTCTTTTCTTTTCTTTTTTTTTTCTGGAACCTGAAGTTTATAAAAATAATGTTTTTTTTTTTTTTTTTTTTAGAGAATGATTATTAAAATACTAGTAGCTAAACTATCTATATGGGGGAGCCCTAAATCCTTAGAAAGATTATTTTAGTAGTTACATAGTTAGCTGAAAATAGAAAATGAATTCTCTCTTTGTAGAAAGATCAGGGTAGTAGTTTTAAGAGCTTGTATAGTGTTTTCCTATATTATAATGCTACTGGCTTGCATTCTTCCTTGTAGGCATACTTACTATACCATTAAGCAGATCTATATAAGAAGCAATCCTGGGCTCTTGGGGTTTTTAGCGAATGAAGGTGCACACCTGACGCTCCTACAATGTGTGACTATGTCCTCGCTCCTAATCGAGTATAAACGCCCCGTCCACATTGCAAGTGATCGAAATGGGAAGCTCAATAGAGCTGTTGGGGTTTTTACATTATTAGATGTCAGCTTATTCCTTTACATTTGACTGTATCAGAAGATGTTTCCACGTCACTCACTGAGTCTGTCATTTCCCAATACAGCGATAGGCTGGTATAGTTTTGGGGATACCATAAGTCTCTGATACTCCTCAAACTGGTCCCCAATGCTAGCCCACAAGGCTTACAATACGTTCCAAATCTCTATTCTCATACATTTTGTTTCGTAGACTTTTACTTAACCTATAGTTATATAGATTGTTATAAAATTATAAAGTAAAGATACAAAAAACTACGAAACGTGTAATTTATAAATATCTATAACCCTAACCCATGGAATGTTCCGCTTTTGAATCTTGGGCCGGAACCTAATAAATTACGTTACATGACAAATTACGAAGTTATACGATCCCTTCCAAGCTACTAATGTCAATGATGTCATTGATTGGTCTAGTGGGAATATGTCCACGAGATACAAAAATAGCTCCTTTCAAAAATAAAATCAATTCTTGAAATAAGACACATTGACAATCAAGCATTCCTCCAGAGCCTCGTATGGCATCCGTAGAAAAAGAGAACCCCCGACAAAGTGATCGAGTACATTAGAGGCGGTACCGTCAATGTTCAGGATTTCTTTGTACACGTACATGTACGTGCTCCTTTCCTCGCACCTCTCTTCCGAATATAAAATAATAATAATAATAATACCAATATTACCACAAAACAGGTGCAAATTTCGGAAAACTGTAGATCTTATGGTAACTGATCAACGCAATACAAACGAACCTTCTCGGTTCCGGAATCGTCGCAGTCGACGGCACTGCACTTGTTGGAATCAACACCAATTACGGGGATACTTTCTCTCACTTCTTCCTCTTCCCTTCTCATACCCCGGATTGTCACTCTGCGGTTTCCCTGTCCATATATACAACACCCTGAACACAAAAAAAGATGCTAAAATAGTAAACCCAAAGACACGGCGACAATCTCCGACATCTGAACCTCCGAAGTAACCAATGTCTGCCAACGTTATATTGGAAACGACGGCAGTGACGAGCTTACTAAGACCGGTGCTAGAAATGATGGAATTTATTGTATGGCAGTACTGTTACCAGGGATCTACTAGTTTTTCTTGATTGAATCATGGGCGGGGTTCTGAGTCAGGTTTTTCGGGGGTGCCGTGGGGAAGAATTTTGGTTAGCTGGAAAGTATGCGGAGAGGAGGCTGAAATTGAATTTCAATCGCTTCCTAATTTTTCCCTGAGATTTCCTTTTAGTTGTAGATAGATCCTCATGGAAGGGATGAATTTTTGGAATTAGTAATCCGAAGTGCCACTTGTAGATCTTGCTTGTTCTCAATACCACGTCCAGTTTTTTAGTACATTTGTAAGCTGTCTACAATGATATGTACTCTCGTTTTGCCCATTCTAGACAGATATCTGACTGGGGCGATGCGGATATTTGCATCACCACGATATCCCTTTTTTTTCCCCCCCCCCCCTTTTCTCTTTGCGGCATAAGCAGCAATAGCGATATCTCATGATGCCAATGTCAAACCTATGAAGCTAGTTATTTGAGGAATCGCGTGTGATCATATAATCGTTGTCAGAAACCCGACCAGAGCATACCTCATTGCATCTAAATACGATACGCTCCTCCCCCTCCACTCCCAACAAAAACCAAAAACGAATAAAAAAAGAAAGAAAAGGAAAAGAAAAGAAAAAAAGAAAAGAAAAAAAGACAAGGAATGCTAGCCCCGAAATAACCCAAGCCTCCTGTAGAAAAATTTTCCATAGCCATATACATAGCACCTTTGTTAAAAGTTGTTTTTACGTTAGAAAAAAAAAAAAAAAAAGGAAAAAATATGAAAATGAAAATGAAAAAAAACGTTTCTCCACCCTTATCACTTTACGAGAGACAATTTCTACAAGACTCTCCCAAACCCTACGGCTGAGCCGCCCCTTTCTCTGTTAGTTCTCGTCGTCTCAAGCCTTTTCAACTCAACTCTTTCGTTGTGAATTCTCTCCCTCTCAATTCTTTTCCAATCAATACTTTTTCATTTTATTCTAAGCAGTTTTTCATAATCTTCCCTTTTTTTTTTTGTCCATGCCTCTTTTCAGTTGCAACATGCCCCAAAGTTCGGTCATCTTTTCTCCTAGTATCCTCTGGCGCTCCCAGTTCCACAATTTTTTTTTTTCGACAACCGCCAGTTGTCCACCATCTGCTGCGGAATATAGCGGTGTCTCCTACCTCATGTGTCTCTACCATCAATGCTCGCGATGTTAGAGGAGATGGGTGCACACCCAATGACAGCTGAATTCGCCGATAAAAAATTGAGATAACTATGAGTACTATATTTTGATCGCGCATGTTGAATAAGTGGATTCTCGGGGCCACCGGTAAAGGTTTTATGCAAATACACCTGGTCTGTCGCTGAGAGCTAATGGCCGGCCCCTATTTCCACCGCTCGGCCCCGCTTTTTGTAGGCAAAGGAAGTCATATACGCAAAGACTATATTAGGGGTTCGGAAAACCTTCATCGCATTTTTTTCCTATCTTCTGCTTTCGTCGTAGGAAAAATGTCTTCATGGTTAGTCACTCGTTTGTTGAGGTCCTTTACTTGGTTGGAATAGGGAGTTTCCGCAAGATACTGTTCAGATTGATCAGGAAACTGCCGTAGCATTTGAATTATAATTCAAGATCCTTTTCAAATCAGATTAAAGGAATAACGAATAGCCGCAATCTCAGCAGAACGCAAGAATGAAAAAATTTCTCTTTTCCAAAATTTCTTTTCATCTCGCCTGGGTATCGCCAAAAATTCCACACCTAAGAGATCTAGATCAAACCAGTATATTCCCCCAATCCAGTACAAGATTTTCATACGTATATATATATATATATATATTTTAATAAAAAAAACTACTAGTACGCCATGCTGGGTCAAGTGTTAAATTTACGACACCTAAAACTCCACCTTCACGGGCAAATTTCTCGAGCTACTCCCAACCCAAACGGTAAACTACCTAACCATTAGACTCCACCCGCAAGAATAACTAATAAGGTAAAGAATCAACATACCTTCCCTTCGACCGGCAATCTCCAATTTCCCTTCTCCACATCCCACCAACTCAAATCTCGTCTCTTCAACCCAAAGGTTACCTTCTTCTCCTCCCCTTCCTTCAGCTCAACCTTTTCAAACCCCCTCAGCACTCTAACCGGGAACTCAATTTCCTCCCCCGAATCATTCTTGACCCCTTCCGGAAACCCAACGTAAACCTGCACAACCTCACTTCCTTCTCTATCCCCAGTGTTCTTAACGGTAACTTCCACCTCTGCTACAACTTCCCAAAGTGCCGGATTTCCACCTTCGTCGCCTCCTGCTGGAGATGGGTCGTGGTAGGTGTGGTAATTAGTGGGGTATGGGTACTCGCCGGCGGTGACTTCGGAGGCCGAGGTGAGGTAGGGGTAGATGTATTTTTTGACCTTTTTGAAGCCTTCAGGGTAAAGCACAGAGGATATGGGTGGGAGTTTTGTGTTGTAGGAGGGAGGTGTTAGTCCCTTGGGACGGGGTGCTGGGAAGTCAGTTTTCGGTTGCTTAGAGGTGATTTTGGCATTGGAGATGGCGAAGGTAGTGTACGAGAGTCCGAAGCCAAACTCGTATCGTGGTTCAATTCCGTGCTATTCTCATCTTGTTAGCCTTTTCCAAATCTCTAGTAGTTTGGAAAGATCATACCTTGTCGAACCACCTATAATCCACAAAAACGCCTTCTTTAAACTGCTGTTGAGGCCGGATTCCGTTCGGCAAATACATAATCTTCCCGCCCTCTCCCCAATCCTCCAATTTTTTCCCCACCGTATAAGGTATCTTTCCACTAGCATTGATATCGCCGAATAAAACATCAGCCAATGCATTCCCGCTTTCCTGGCCGGGAAGGTGTGCGAATAAAACTGCTTTTACTCCCGGTAAATCAATCCATTTCTCAACAATTACCGGTCCAACAGCGTGAATTACCACAACAGTAGGACCTGCGCAGCTTTCGGCGACAGCAATAACAACCTCATCCCCGCGTTTTTGCGCAAACAGGTCGTTACGGTCGCCGCGGACTCCGGAATCGCTTACGTAACCTTCGCCACCATCGGAGTTAATGAATGCAAAACAAAGGTCTTGTTCCTTTGCGTTTTTTTTGATGCTTCGGAGTTTCTCGTTATTGAGGACTGGAGTTATCTCGGGTACGTCGTCATTTGAGAGGTTGAATGATCGCTTTAGCGCACTCAATGGATCTACCAGGTATGGAAATTCCACCGCACCGCTTCCCCATCCGCTAGCAAGAGTTCCCTGGTTGCATGCTCTGTCCTTACAGAAATTCGCGCCTTTTCCAGGCCCGGCATCCTCGCCGAATACTCCAACCTTCTTCCCCTTCCATGCTCCTCTCTTAAGCGGTAAAACACCATCCTCATTCTTCACCAGCACCATAGCCTCAGCTGCCACTTGTCGCGCGACCTCATGGTGGTCGCCTTGGACCTTGACATATTTATTAACTATGCCCCTATCTCCTTCCCCAGCCCCAAAATGAATCAAGCCCTCTTCATCGTCGGTCCATGAGGAAAAGTTGGGCCCATCCCTCGGAAATTTTTTTTCGTCATCCTGGCCCATTTGATACCAAGCAGCGACAACACGAGTAACCATATCGTCCAAGCGCTCGACAGGGATAGAGCCGTTCATGACGCCGCGGGTGAGAGTCGGCCCCATAAGAGAGTTTCCGTCAGCCCAGAATATACCGTCTCCTGGCATCGTCATATCTAAGCCAGCAAGTATCGAGTCCACGCCAGACCGTTGCGCTAACCAGTCGGATTGAATAAATCCTTGGAATCCCAATTCATCTTTGAGTATGCCGTTGAGAAGCTTAGAGTTGCCGCAGGTATAGGTGTTGTTGCTCATTTGGTAGGAACCTATAATTTTGTTAATAACTCCAAGTTTTAACTTGATGCGGTGGTGGGAATAACTTACACATGATGGAACCGACACCGGCTTTAACGGAGTCCGCAAAGGGCCATAAATATATTTCATGTAATGTCCGATCATCCACATTACTGCTAATAGCATATGGAAGGCCCCATTCATATGCCTGGCGAAAATGCTCTTGTTCGTTGAAGATAAAGTGTTTCGCTGTAGCAATTACGCCTTCGCTCTGAATTCCCTTGATAGTTTCCGCAGCTGCAACACCTTGAAGATATCTGTTCACGAGCGTCAGCGCTTATTTTTATCTCAGAAAGCGGCATTTCATACGGGTCACTGCAAGCATTCCAAGTCAGTCATGTCATTCGTAAATAATTTATAAATAGGCTCAAGGCAAAGCATACCTCCCAAAACCTTCCCAATTCCGCCCACCAGCTGGCATACGTCCAAGAGGGCCCATAGATGGGCCCAAAATTACATTGATACCTTTTAGACGAGCTTCCAATGCATGTAGTGCGCCGCGTTTTCGGCTTAATTGAACGTTAGCAAGTTGTAGGTCATCGAATTTGCCGTTCTGAGCGGTGTTTTACATCAGATCTTTATTCCATGTCGCTCCGGCGGTCAATCCGGCTGGCCATGCTGTAGCATGGTCTGCGAATCTTAGACCAAGAGGTCCATCTTGGAGGCATAATGAGGGGAATCCAACAACTGCGGCCGGACCCGTGTTGCCTATGATTTGTTAGCATCTACCCATACACTAGAAATAACTTGCAAATATAAACCAATCGTCTGATAAAAACAGCACATATAACGGTGAATTTGGCATTCAAGGGATTCGGGACTTACCAACACAAAATCCCTGAGCCCAACCTACACCGGTAGTAACATTGACTTTCTCCACTAATGTCATCTTCTCTACCAGTTTTTGAGCCTTTTTATATGAGTCTTCCCAATTCTTTACCGTTCCTCCTTTCGCTACCCTCGTTGATCCATGTTAGCGGTTTTTGTCGAGTAATTGGTAATCTTTAATCCAGGGGTTGTATAACATACGACTTGGGAACCATCTCTCGCTTTCCCACCGCTCGGGTCCAAAATATTGGCCATAAACCATTCCCCCCACAACCACAACAACCACCAACGCAGCAACTCCCGCAAACACGCCCAAGCAAATCCTCTTCTTCGATATTCGGCCACTGGGATAAACTTTGAGCCCGGAAGCATCCGCAACGGAGGTCCTCCACCATTTTGGCTCCTCTTGAACATAAGTGGGTGTTGAGTCGGAGCTAGGAGATCCGGTAGAATTAAGTGATTCGACGGAGGGGGATTTCGATAGCAGAGCTTCCCGGTCGGGGGACAGAAAGGTAGGTTTGTGCTCCGTCATTTTGACGAGCGACCGGTCAAATGAGCAGTAAGTGTTCCGTCGCGTGAATTGGGCAGTTCCCGCTGGTCTTCGATGAATTAGCTGAAGAACGGTGAAGAGGGTGCTCGGCCGATGAAATAAAACTCGTCGGGAAGGACGGCGGGTTAAATTGAGCAGGCACAAGCTCAGGATGGATCACGGGGTTTCGGAATGCGGGCCTGTGCTCCGGTGGGAGCCTTGGCGATCGTCGCTTAGTGAAATCTTCATTGGCAGCGGCTGTTACCTGGGATGGCGGGGTTGCTGGAATTGATGTGGAGGACATCCAGAAATAAAGAATGCCGGGGAGTTTCGGGGGGGCCTGTCGCTAATAGTACCCGGGTACATGTACATGTACTTTGTACATACATGGGATGCGTGGCGGACGTTGCGGTTGGTGGGTGTGGTTGGGAGCAGACGCAAATGTTCAATTCTCATTGGAATGCTTAAAATATATATAACGTATATATATGACAAGCACGATTAGATGGATCGGAGATATCGGATGCCGCCTGGTGTCTTGGCTGCTGTTAGAATATTATCATCTTGCTGCTCGCATTCTTTGCCTTCACCGCTGTCAGATTCTTGTGTCGTATATCATCCAACCGCAATCCAGAAACGCGGTCCAGCTATCTGTTGCATTCTACCCCTACACCGCACACACGCCGACGTAATGGGTCCCCCAGCCCTTGCTGACACGACGAGTACCACCCAGACCGTGGACGTGGAGTCAACACCAGTCTTCGCACCAGAATCAGATCCGCTCTCGCTCGCGGCTGCCATCAAGTCCCCTGCCGAGATCACATCCCTCACTGCTCGACACAGAGCCGCATCTTCTTGGAGCAGCGCTCGCATCCTCGGCAAGAAGAGCAACGATGGGATTGAGTTGAGTGCTGTTGGCAATGCGGCCAGACGTGGTGCAGCAACGAAATCTCCAAAAGTGGCCGTAGTGCACAACAGAAAAGTAGATGCGAAAGCTATCCGGAGATTTTACGAATCCCAGAATGAAGCAATCCAGCGATTGTTGAAGAGCGTAGAGGAACACAGACAGGAAGCCAAGGAGGAGAAGGGGGACAGTCGTATCAGGTATGCTCGCGATTTTTCCGATTCGAAATAGCGGGAGTAATTTTGCTGAGGAGCCGAGTAGGTATCTCGTGGCATCCTATGGATCCTTCGCTGCGAACATCATCTTGGCTATCCTGCAGCTATATGGGGCTGTAAGCTCAGGGAGTTTATCCCTCTTCACGAGTATGGCCCTCTCTCCCATGAAAGCGCTGGACGCTTCTTTAATTGAATACCCTCCCTCACAGCGATGGCCGATTCCATCTTCGACCCCCTCTCCAATCTTCTCTTAATTCTTTCTCACAGAGCCATCAACAAAGTGGATGGCAACCGTTTCCCCTCCGTACCGGGCCCTCTCCCCCCTTCCCTTGATCCTGTTCGAGTCAGCAATTAACGTGTAGCAGGGGAAAGCCCGTCTCGAAACAGCCGGCAACATAGTCTTTTGCTTTCTCATGTGTGCTGTCTCTCTGATTTTGATTGTCATGTCCGCTAGAGAAATCGCTTCCCATGAAGACGGTGCTTCGGATGTAAACTCTTTCCACCTGCCCTCTGTCATAGCCGTGGGCGTCGCATTTTTCACAAAACTCACCTTGTTCTTCTATTGCTGGTCACTGCGTAATATGTATTCCCAAGTGCAGATTCTCTGGGAGGACCATAGAAATGACTTGTTGATCAATGGGCTTGGTGTCTTGACAAGTGTTGGCGGAAGTAAACTAAAATGGTGGATCGATCCCATGGGAGCCTTGATTTTGAGTCTTTTGATCAGTGGGTTGTGGTTGAGAACGGCTTATAGTAAGAGATTCCCCCCCCGGCCTTTCCTCTCAAACCGATGAAGAAAAGAAAACCAGAGCGAATAGTATTTTGACAAGCGGATTACCGAATTAGAGGAATTCCAATTGCTCATCGGCGTTACGGCGGATAGCGGACTGCTGCAGCTCATCACTTATGTCTGTGAGTATTTTTTTTTTTTTTTTTTTTTTTCCCTCGTTCCCACATTCCTCCTCGCATTCGAATTTGAATTCCTATCGCCCTCAAGTAGTTCCCGACCCCGGCGAACACTAATATTGCGATCCGAAACTCGGCAGCCAGCCACATAAAAACAAGAAATAAAGTGGGGCGATCTTTCTCTGGTGCTTCCCTTGCGGCGTCTTGCACAGTGTCTATGCACGCACGTACCCGATGCCAGTCAGGAAGCAGAATGTGCTGCACTTGACGATTGTCCGTTCATCGTGGCGCCTGCAATGTTACGAAACTACCCCTCCTATATATATACTCAGTTATAGCCT
>JABYPW010000804.1:0-20532 GCA_016880775.1 Phymatotrichopsis omnivora
AATTTCCCCCCCCCCCCCCGGACTCCTCAGCCTGTTGCTACATCTACTGATGTAGCCTTTGTGCATACTTAGGGTACTACATTTAGACATAGGAAGCGCAGCTCTACCCTGAACAAAATTTGAATAGGGGCTATAGAACATATGCCTTTGCAAATAATTTTGTATATGTGTCCTAGTTCTGTAAGCATCAAAGGTGCTTAGGGAATTCAAATTGCTAGTGATATAATATAGGTACTGGAGGAAGTTAAATGTAAAACTTAGTAAAAGGAAAATAAATTGTTAACCAATATAATAGGGGCAATGCCTTAATACCATGATTTCCTAATCAGTCATAGGTTTTGTAGAGTAATTTAGTTTTCCCTAACTATACACGGTTGCTTAATTATTGGTAAGTGTATATAAGTAAATACAACAGATGATCACAATGGCCATATGATGGTTACCCTGATAGTTCTTAGTGAGTCTTGCTCATATGTATAGGAATATAGCTTTGTTCTTAATCGAGTGTACATAACCTGTCTATATAATAGTGACTAAGGGAACATAATATCAAGTGATATAATATAGGGGGCAAGGATAGTCTAGTAGTATATGTTACAGGAACCTCTCTATGAGTTCCATGTGCCAGTTGGCTATGCTACCCAACATCTCAAATCAGCTCACAGACATGAGCTAAAGATCAGATAACTTGCCCACAAAGCAATTCTCCTTGTCATATACAATGTACCAATCTCTATCTGAGATCTGACTTGAGAGTTATTACTCCTTGAGGTACATTACCTAAGAGATAAAGGCTGGGGATCAGGAACTTGCAAAGTAGGCAATCCTCAATTTTGTGTACAGTATACCAATCTCTATCTGAGATCTAACTTTGAGAATTATTACTCCTATAAGACAAGTTCTCTGATCTCAGATGGATTAAGGATCCACTTATCTTAATAAATGATAAAAGTAGTTATATACCTATGAATAGCAGTGCCACCCTCTAGATCACCTGATCAACATCAAGTGAACACTGTTCCCCATTTTATATAGCTAAGAAGTACATTCCAGTCTTTAGAAGACTTGTTTGCACTTCCCTCAGAACACTATTATATGGGTAGGGTGTCATAAACTTAATCGTATAGATATAGCCACATACATAGGAGCGATCTTGCTAAGTGCCGTCAGGGTAACCCTTCATACAGCCAGTCTTTAGAAGACCATTAACATAACTCAGTCCTTCAATCCATCATAAAGATAACTAAGACAATAGAAGGGAGGCAAATCACTGTGCAATAGGTACAGGTTTCCCCATACAAAGCCGGTCACTACTAGGAGGTAGTGATAGAGTTTATAAGCCTTGTTAAGACAACGAATATGATAAGTAGCCTGTATCTTGCTATATTAAGCATGAGGATTAATGATGCTAATGATGAGCTTGGTTGATCATTAGAAAGTCATCATAGAGGTAGCCTAAGTTAGGCCCATAGAAATGTAGATGAAGATACCACTGAGGAAGGCTTCATTAAGCCTATGGTATTGGAGATGAATATACTGCTGAGGAAGGCTTTGGCATGCCTATGGTATCGGAGACAGAAATACCACTGAGATGGGCTTTGTCAAGTGTATAGTATTAAAGATGCAGATAATACTGAGGTATGATTTATGAAGCCTAAGTTATTAAAGATGGATATACCTCTGAGGTCAGCTTTGTCAAGCCCATGGCATTGAAGATCAAGATACCGCTAAGGTCAGCTTCATGAAGCCTATGGTATCGAAGACTAATATACCGCTGAGGTGGACTTCGGCAAGCCTATGGTATTGAAGACTGAGATACTGCTGAGGTAGGCTTCATCAAGCCCCTAGCATTAAAGATGAAGATACTGCTAAGGTAGGCTTCATGAAATGCAGAGCATTGAAGATAGAGATACCACTGATGTAGGCTTTGTTAAGCCTATAGTATCAAAGATAGAAATACTACTAAGATGGCCTTTGTCAAGCCCATGGTATAGAATACAGAGATATAGCTGAGGTAGGCTTCTTAAAGCCCATAGTATTCAAGACAGAGATACCATTGAGATGTGCTTCATGAAGCCCATAGCATTGAAGATAGAGATACTGCTGAGGTGGGCTTTATAAAGCCCATGGTATTGAAGATGGAGATATGACTGAGGTTGGGTTCATGAAACGCACAGCATCGAAGATGGAGATACTGCTAAGTTGGGCTATGTCAAGCCCAAGGTATCAAAGATAGAGATACTGCTGAGGTGGCCTTCGCCAAGCCTACGGTATCAAAGACTGAGATAATGCTAATGTGGGCTTCGCCAAACCCACAGTATCGAAGACTGAGATACTGCTAAGGTAGGCTTTAGCAAGCTCACAGTATTGAAGACTGAGATACTGCTGAGGTAGGCTTCGTTAAGCCCATGGCACTGACAACTGAGATACTGCTAAGATGGGCTTAGTCAAGTGCACAGTATCAAAGATAGAGATACTGCTTAGGTGGGCTTCATGATGGAGATAATGCTGAGATAGGCTTCGTCTAGCCCATAGCATTGAAGACGGAGATACTACTAAGTGGGTTTCGTAAAGTCTACAGCAGTGAATATGGAGATACCCCTGAAGTCAGCTTGATGAAACCTACAGTATTGAAGACTGATATACTGCTGAGGTGGGCTTTAGTAAGCCTACAGTTTAAGAGATGGAAATACCACTGAGATAGGCTTTATTAATCCTATGTCATCGAAGATAGAGATACCCTCAAGTAGGCTTCCTCAAGCCCCCTCTTATCCTGCTCCTTAAATACACCAGTATGTGTATTCTGTTATATAAGGAATAATATTGTTTGAACCTTATAGAAGCAATTTGTTGCAAGTGTCTCTTTTAGGTTCCTTCTAAGGTGGCACAATTATTCTAGACACTGATCACAGAGTTGGTAAAGATTACCTGTGATTATCATAGGTTTAACCTCCTATTCGATCTTCGATAAGACTTATATATTGCCTATATAGCTGATCATGCCATAACTATTAGGTTGACTTTAAACAAGTTTATTAAATCTCCTATAATGCCACACCATACTATACGAACTCATGTAATCCTTTTATAACTATCAGGTATAGCCATTTCATAGTTTATGTAATGCTATTATAAAATTAGTATTTGTAATAGTATGGCTATCATAGTGTCATTATGTAGTAACACATAATGTCATAGGTTTAAATCTTACTGGGGGGGGGGAAATTCATTTTATTTGATTTTTATGACCCTGCTAGGGGTCATCTGAAACAACCTCTGTGTGTAACTATGTAAAGCTATGACGGAGGTATAAGACAGCCAACTCAAGGTAAGTAGCGCAGTCTATGGTTCAGATAAAATACAGGTTTGTTCCCGAATCCTCCTCATTTACACGCAATAAACTAACGAAGAGATGGGGTGGAAAGGAAAGAGCAGCAGGGCAAAGAAAAATTGCAAGAATAAATGCGACCACCACAAAAGCAGCCACCCAGCACATCATGAAAGCAGTAGAAACTTTAAGCAAAAGGGAAAAAGAAAAGGCTAGGGAACCCCTTTCCCATCTCCAGTCAGGTAAACCTTACAGTAAATGGAAGGAATTGAGGTACAAGCATGAAAAACTAACCAAAGAGAAAGGAAAGAAAAAGACAAAGGAGAAAACACAAGCCAAACTCACAAAACTCTTATACTAAGGGAACAACACAAGCGAAAGGAGATGAAATACCAAGGGGCCCTAAGTCTCTATTCCCTCTTCCATCACAGTAGGCAGGTTTTCTACTCGCTTATTATTTTTGGCCAAGGCTTTCAAATATTCGGGGTAGAGGGGATTGTTGGTAGGGTGGGCGGCATCGTAATTGGCGCACTTAAGTACCAGGTGTTTACATTATTGTCCTCAGCTTTTACACTCTGTATTGCTACAGGAGTGTTAAAAAATGGCATATAGTTAGCACGGATACAGTAGTGGGGAGAAGAGGTGCACTTCAGTTAGTGATGGCCGAAGTGGCAGCAGCGCAAGCATTGGGTGGCCTTGGAAAAGCTAATGTAGGGGTCAGTCTGATGGTTCTTGTTAAGTATGGTCAGTTGCTGTGAAATGCGGTAGTGGTTGTTGTTTACTATAACTGTGATGACAATGCAGGAGGCGGGTTTGCCGACAAGATTATCCTTCAAAGTGAGCCAGCAAGGGGTTTGGGCGAGAACAACTCCGTGGTGGAATGTCTCAATCTCCTTTCAGATGAGCAACATGTGTTCGTACTTGGAGGTGTTGAGGATAGGGGTTGGCATGTTATGCACAATGTACTTCTTGTGCAAGAAGTTCCAGCGAAGTCCGGTAGTAGTGGGGAAAAATTTGCAGACGGCCTCGTCGATGGTCAGCTTGTATACAAGTACCTACTGGGCGGTGGTATTCTCCATGATAGAGAGGAAGACATTGCTGGCTCTAGCCTTGCAGATGGAGCGAATTCAGCAGGTAGAGGGAGCTTTCTTCTCCATCAAGGCAGAGTTGACGGTGTCCCTGATAGTGATGGGGTTGAACCTTGGGGACTTCTCTCTAGAGATTGATGATTATTTCTCGCTCACGTTTTGTCAGGTACTTCAGGGTAGGCGGGGTAGTAGCAGTCAGTTGTCGCTTAGCCGAAGCTTTGCCTTTGTTTTTCTTCACTACCTAGGCCTAGGTAAAGTCAGTAGTAGGGGCCGGCACAAGTGGCACAGCAGTAGCAGGGGAGTAGAGGGAGGAAGAAATCTTCTTCACCACTTTCGCAGTTTTGGATGCTTCCGACCATAGCTTCTTGATGGAATCAGAGAGAGCGAGGTCAACTTCAGTGCGGCCTCCCTTGGCCAAAGCTATGGCAGTGGTATTATAGGTAGTAATGGCCTCAAGTTCATCAAATCAGGCTTCGAGGGACTGTTAGCCAGCAGCGATAGCGGTGACTGCCTCTTGAATCTTGTTCATAGAGGGCATGAGGGACGGCAGGGTCTGCATGTAAAACTGAAGGTCTATGTATCTGATGTACAAATCACCCGTGAGGGGTGTGGTGTCCATCAAGACTACATCGCCCATTCCAGGTTCATCACATATCGTAGGGGAGATGCTGGATGACTCGAATGAGGCGAGCATCGCTTTCATAGAGGCAGCTTTGTCCCTTGCCTCCTACGGGTGGGAAGTAGGGCAAGGGGGGGGGTTGTGTTTACTGTGAGCATTGTAGGGGCATTATTGTGACATTTAATGATGTGTTTATATACTAATAGCTGAGAACTAATAATGTAGGGGGTAGTTTGAAGGTGTGAAGGGGCCTAGGTTTAAATCTTACTATTGCAACTCCTTAATACTATCATTTTCTAGTTGCTAACAGGTTTTGTAGGGTAAGTAAGTTTTCCCCTATTGTATATAATTCCTTAATTATTGGTGAGTCCATATAAGTAAATGTATCTAATGATTATAATAGCTATATAAAGGTTACCATAAGAGCACTTAGCAAGTATTACTCCTATGTATGTAATTATGGCCTTAGTCTTAATTGAGCGTACCCATGTATATATATAAAAGTAACCAATAGTACATAATATCAAGTGATGTGATATGGTCATCTAGGTCTTTTAGTTAAATTCTTACTTTTCTTCAAGTATAAATTCTCCACTTAAGAAAATTAGATGTAACATTTAGTAAAATGGAAATAAATTCTTGAATGATATAATATATAGCCATATGAAGGTATAATAGCACTTAGCAGATGAAGGTATACTCTAATACTCATATATATATATGAATATGTCTTTCTTCTTAATTGAATGTATATGCCTTATACATATCATAGTGACCAAAGGAGTCGTAAATGTAGCTATATGAAGGTAACCCTAATAGTACTTATTGAGTATCCCTTATATGTACCTGGCTGTAGCCTTGTTCTTGATTGAGTGTACCTGATATATCTATATAATAGTGAATAAGGTAGCATGATATTAAGCAATATAATATAGGCTATATCAAGGTTACCCTGATAACACTTACTGAGAATCACTCCTATTTATATGACGATACTCTTTTCCCATTAATTAAATACACTTTTTCCTCCAGTGGGGAATCCTATATATATGACTATGGCCTTGCTCTTAATTGAGTGTAGCTGACTTGTCTATATAATAGTGACCAAGAGAGCATTATATCAGCAATGTGACATGTACCTATTTATACAATAGTGACTAGGGGAGTATCCTGTTTAGCGATGTGATATATGCCATATGAAGGTTACCCTGTCAGCACTTAGCAAGTATCTCTCCTATGTATATAACTATAGCCTTCCTCTTAATTGACTATACCTGACCTATCTATATAATAGTGATCAAGGGAGCATAATATTAAGTGATATGATATGGGGGCAAGCATATTCTTGTAGTATAGCTGTCCTGGTGTTGTTGTATAGTAAAATGTAATGTTATAGGTTCAAATCCTACTCCTGATATACATTAGTACCACAGTTTCCTAGTCAGTCACAGGTTTTATACCATAAGTCATTTTTTGCTGACCATTTATGGTTCCCTGAATACTGGTTAAGTTTATGTAAGTGAATGTGACTGATGATCACAATAGATATATGAAGGTTACCCTAATAGTGCTTAGCAAATAAATGTACATACCTAACACTCCTATGCATACAAATATGTCTTTGCTCTCAATTGAGTGTACATACACTATCTATATAGTAGTGACTAAAGGAACATAAAATCTAGTGATGTGATATGATTTCTCTTCTCTCTATAGGCTTTATCTCAAGTCTTGTACTATCTTTGAGCCTAGGAATATACTTTACTTTTCTTCTAAGGTCTTTATCCTCTTCATGACTCTGTGATAAAAGGTAGAAACAAAAGTAGTTCTTGCCTACTAGTTGAGATATCTGAGTTCACTCTATAAAACCCTTATATGAAGCTTCTTATGCTATACATCACTCTATATCTTTTATAAGTCTTCTGTTATAGTTTAGACCTATTACTAGATAAATATTATATAATAAAATCAACACTTGAAACTATACCACAATTTACCTAGAGGTTTACACCATAAGTAAAGTATAGTAGAGAAAGCAATATATTTCCCTTTTACTATAGTTTTACATCTAACCCATTCTCCAGCAGGGCATTAACACTTAACTAAAAGCAAGAACTTAACTGAAGGAGAGAAGATGACTACCACACCACCTAAAAATCAAAAATGGAAAAAGGAAAAGAAAAAAGGAAAGAAAAAGAAAAAGAAAAAGAAAAAGAAGGAAGAAAAAAGAAAAAAGGAAAGAAAAATAAAAAGCAAGAAAAAAACTCCTCCTCCTATCTCAAAACTGAGTCTTCTCCCTACTTAAAAGGTAGCTTCCCAGTTCCTTCTCTTTTCAATTATCACTATCGGGGGTGGGGGTAGGTCCTGGTTTCTTTGTGTCAGTTTTTCTATTCCTGCACTGGCCAGATTTTTCCACAGGTTGACGTCTTTGTACAGGATATCCTCGAGGCTCTTGTCTTCGTAGTTCTTGTTCCTCATGTCATTCATGGTGTGATACTCCATTAGGTAGTGTTGGACATTCTAGGGTTCTCTGCACAAACAGAAGTTACTCTCCCTATTGAAGTGTAGGAGGTTGGGGATGTAGCAGTGTCCTATTTACATCTAGAAGGCCCTCGCTACTTGATACTTTGCAATTATTGTGTAGGGGTAGATTTTTTCTTGATGGGTTTTCCAGAGTACTTTTTAAACTTCTCCTAGAGTCTTTCTTTGGTTTCATACTATATTGTTAACCTGGAGAGGTTTTTCTTTACTCATAGTTGTGCTTACTTCGGTTCTTTTTAGGCTGCCATTTTCTTTGTGAGTTGGTTAGCTACTTCATTTCCTTCAATGCCTCCATACATAGGGACCCAATCTATATTAGCTATTATGCCTCTGCTTTTGAGCTGTTTATTTATGTGGAAAATTTACTTCGCCATGTTCTGGGTTGAGGCAGGGAAGGGGCTGGATGCTGCCAGGATTGCTGACTGGGAATCTGAGAAGATGTGCACCTTCTCTATGTTTTCTTCATTTTGTATCCACTCTAGGGCTAGTTTGAAGGCTGTGAGAATTCCTTCGAGTTTGCTGTCGAAAACTTGTACTTTTAGGACTAGTGCTTTGGAGACTCTTGTCACTTCTTTTTGGTCATTGTAGGCTCCTGCCGCCATTCCTACCTGGCTTTTGTCATCTAGTTTCGAGGTGTCCATGAACGCTGTGAGCATCACACTGTCAAAGGTCCTAGGCCATATTTTGATTGCTTGCTCTTTATCAGGGAAAGACCTTTAGGCTTCCTGTTGGGTCGATTGGCCATAGTCTGTACTTAGGCAGGAGGCTGGAATTTGTAAGGGTCTATCCTCCTAGGCTTTTCCTTATCATTCTAATGAGTGCATCAATCTGTAGTTGGGAGGTTATAGGGAGGACTCCTGTCTTGAGCATCTAGGATAGAGTGATTTTTGCAGTTTTTCAATTTTTATTTCTTCCTGGCATGTTGGGAAGCCTTTTGTAGTTTGGGTTTGTATTGTCAATTGTAAGTATCCTTGCTCTGTAGTTGGCTTGATACCTTTCCATTTGGATGAAAGCTAGTATGACCTTATCTTCAACTAGGCTCATTTTCTGGTTTGTTGATCTGTGTATACTGCATACCCATTTATCTCCTGCCGATAGGACCTTGTCTAAAATTTCTAGCGCTCCTGATGTGATCTTATAGGGATGAAATGTGTCTATGCTATATATTAGCGATAGTACAACTACTGCCTTTAGGAGTTTTAGGGCCATAAAGGGGTTTAGGCTATTGGTGCTGTTTGACAGTCTCTGGAGTCTGTTTAATATGCTTAATGCTATTCCCCCTCTGTTTTGACAGTGTTGTCTGTAGGTTTCGTTTGCGTCTAGTATTACTCCTAGGTACCTTATGGTATGGTAGTGCTCAATTTATTAGCATAGGACTTTTATGCTTAGGGCCCCTTCATTTCCTAGGTGTAGGTGGTGCAGTTTCATCTTGCTATCTGACAGTGATAATTTCCGCTTTCTGATGTTTACTCTCAGTACTCCTTCCAGATAGCCTTCCAGAATCTTTTTATTTTCTTCATAGCTCTTACTGACTACTAGTATACACAGGTCATCTACATATATGAAAGTTTTAAACCCTGCCCTGCTGTCCTCTGTTGGTATTGCTATATAGATGTTGAAAAGGAATGGGGAGACTGGGGATCCCTAGGGTACTCCTGTTTTAACTTTGCGGAAGTACAGTAGAGAAAGAAGGCAATAAATTAGCATTAACTACTTGAACTCCACCCTTCACTGATGTACATAAACTATCCTCTTGATGTATTATAAGTTCTTAGAGGGATAAAGTGTACTATACATTAGCAATAACCATACATAATATTATATCCTAGTAGCTATTAACTACGTTCCTATTATGTAGAAGAGGAATGAGTCCTCCCTTAGTCACTGTGATATGGCCAGGGTATGCCAGCTAATTAAGTCCCTATGACATAGCTATACATTCAGGAGTGAACTTTGCTAAGCACCATTATGGTAATGCTTCATACGGATATTTTCAAGCACTGGTCATATTCGCTTATGATAGATACAAAAACAGTCTGAAATCTCTAAGCGACCTTCGGTTAAATCACTGATTACCCTTCTCGGGACTATCATTTGGTCAGGGAAATTCACTTATGCTATAAAACCTGAAACCAACTGGTAATTTGTGGTATGGAATAAGATGAGCAGGTTATTACGTACAAGATTGCTCCTCTTATACTAAGTATATCCTGCATTTTTTTTTTTTTTCAATATAAGGGAAAATAACTAATGTATCTAAAGTATCAGTATTCTACCACAGCTATTCTGACCTTTATATACTCTATCTTGTATTCCTGCTAGCTACCAAATAGGTACACTAGATATACAATATCGAGTACTCATTTCATCTCGTATCTTAGTTCTGAAGTACCTACTATACAACTAATAACTTTTCAGCAATAATAGTAGAGATATTATAGAACTCTATATTGTAAATTGATACCCCACTACTATCTAATCTATATACTATTCTGATAGACACTTACTCTGAAAAGGGGCTTAACTACAAGCTGAGTAGTATATAGTAAGATGGTTTTGATAACCTAATCACCTCTTATAATTGAAAACCTCATATGTACAAAAAAGATTCATAGTCTAATGCTTTCAGAGTGAAGTGGTCTAACTTATCACCTCAACAAGATATATGGATGTCACTCAAAAACTGCCTAAGAGTACTAATATGATTATGAGGGAATTTTTACCCTATCTCTATATTGTCTATAACTATGAAAGCTATATGAATAGTTACCCTAATAGTGCTTTGCGAAGTTTACTCCTAGTTATGTGGCTTTGTCATAGGGCCTTAATTAGCCAGTATGCCCTACCTGCATCACAGTGACCGTGGGAGAGCTCATTCCTCTATAACTATGAATATAAATTCTAATGTCTTATTGATCTACTATATAAAACTTAGGGGGTAGCTATCCAAGTCCAAATAGGGAAGTCATACCTTACTAGATATATATCCCTTTATCTTGCTACCCTCTCCTATCATCATTAGTACAAATACCTTAAAACCTTAGATCATGTAGTGTTTCATTAATATAATAGAGGAATAAAGTATTGTAAAATCCTCGTAAGAAATATGCACCCTGTGACAAGAGACTCGTTGAGGATGTATATGCAGTTATAGATACAAGAAGCTTTGCAAGAGGGTCTCACTGAGTGAACTCAGATATCTCAACTCCGAAGTTATAACCGCTTGTGTTTTCTACCTTTATCGAGGAGTCAAGAGAAGATAGAGAATTTATCTAAGAGATAGCAAAATATATTCTTAAGGTTCACAGATGGTACAAGACTTGATATGACCGCTGTCAAGAGAAGAAGAAGAAACAAAACACATCGCTCATCCACTCCCTCTTAAATACCTAATTCTGACCAAGTATCTACAGAGAAACTTTACAAATGAAATGAACCCAATAGAAATATTCTATCATAATTCCATTATTCTTTCATGATTCTCTAGAAGGAGATCATTTCATTATCAGAGAATCGAAGAAAGGTTTGGTATGATTGTTCAGGACTTTTCAGAGAAGAGACTCCTCAAGTCCTGTCCCCCAACGATGTGACCGCTCAGTATATCATGACGAGATCAGGGTGACAAATCCTGCCATTGATCGTTTATATCCAATCTCGTATATGTCATGTTGTTATTGCCTCACCTTGCTTAGTTAGAGCTCAGTGGTGACGATACTCATTACATGGTTCTGTGGCTCATGGTGTGATCACAGGTTCTGATATACCTTTTAGTTGATTTTCGCATGTCCTAGTACCTGGGTAGACCAGTTGGTACAGTCATGTGCAACACACCCTATCAAATATCTCTAGTCCTTAAACAATATATTACTTAAGTTTGCCTAGTTTATTATAAAAACTAACATAGCTTACCCCCCTTCTATAATAGATTTTAGCCATAAGAAATTTTGGAAATGGTTCAAGTCTATAGTAGTTGATATGTTTTTCTATATCTCTTTTCTTTTCTTTTTCTCTGATTTTCTTTCTTCTTTCTACCTCTCTCTATTTTACTCACTATTATTTGTTTTTTAGTCCTTGTTCTTTTCTTTTTACTTCTTACTTTTGATATTACTTTTCTCACTTTCCTCTTTTTCAACCTTAGTCTCTTACTAGTAGAATAAGGTCATAGATCTTACTTTTCATATCTTTCTCCTTTACTTATATTTCATATAATTTTCTTATATTACTAGAAGGATGAGGTAGAGGAGGTTTTTTCATATTATATATAAAGAGGCTAAATATAGAGGCTATACCTAAAAACAATCAACATGAAGTCAATAAAAAAAAAAAAAAATTATATCTATATATAATATAAATTATTCATAGTTTTCCTACCTGCTATATAAGTAAGGCAATATTATTAAAATAAGAATTTTTTACAATTATCACCTATTATCTACTATTATAAAGTAAACATAAACTAATACTAACTACTTTCTAGAAAATACATACTGAAAACAAATAACTTACAATGACTAAATATGAATTATTACATTATATAATAATACAAAGACAAAATAAGATTCCAAATTACATGATAATTAGTAAGAGGACTTGTTAGACTATGTATAAGTAAATGAGATACAATCCCTATATAATAGAAAATATTCTCTATATGAATGATTTTTAATGATAAGGAGAAGTAAATGTTAATTCTGTTTATTAATATAAATAAAAAAAAACTTGGTAGATAAAACTTAGTAGATAAAGAGGGGGGATATTATACAAGAGATATGAGATAATAAGTATATCTAAAGAAGCTAGAATATGATAGGATCTATAGAATACCATAAGTGCATACTCTGAAAAAAGTGAGTAAATATCATAATTTTTTGAATATTTAACAACAAAAATAAATATCATTAAATTTAGTGTACTAGAACTGAATAAAATCAAATATATCTAATTGTGTGAGGAAGGACTATACTATACATATGATGAATAGTTGTACATAGTATAGAAAGATAAATCAACATCTAATACCACTGTATTTGGCCACTAACTATAGGTACTTCATTGTTGCAAATGCCACAGATGACGATGTAACCATATGGTACTTAAGTGTACCAATTGTGATGCCACCCACCCTGCCAATAACCCTCTCTACCCTAAATATTTGAAAGCCTTATCTAAAAAGAAAAAGAGAGTGGAGAACATACATACTATAATGGAAGAGGGAATGGAGATAAAGGGTCCCTCAGTATTTTCATCTTTTTGCTGCTTTTGTCGTTCCCTTTATGTAAAGGTTGCATGAGTTTAGCTTATGTTTTCTCCCTTGTCCTTTCTCTTTCCCTTTTCTTTGGTTAGTGTTTCTTGCTGGTACCTCAATCCCTTCTGGTTGTTGTAAGGTTCACCTTACTGGAAATAGGAAAGAGGTTGCCTAGTGTTATGAACACCAGTAGTGTTCACATCATTAGTACCTGCGATGATGCGCTATGATAGAGGTTATGCTTAGAATGTCAATACGTGAGTATGCTGTCTCTCTTCCTTCACCATTGTGTTAAGTGCTCTGGAGACAATCCTCTGTCAAATGACCTTCTAGCATGGCATAGCACAGTGTAGCTTTGCCGTTAGCCATAACTAGGTATAGGAAGTCAGCACCACGGTTACCACATGATTGGCTATCAGCATGATGCAACATTGGCCTAGTTAGCTATGAGATCATTCTCTGGCGATCAGACTCATATCATGAGAGACTATCACTAATTAGGAGTGAGGCCCAAGAGAGTGATAGGCGATGATAGTCAAATTGAGTACTAATTATGTCCTGTCCTTTCCGGACTCTTCTATAGGTTTCAGCAATTAGGAATCAAGGGATGGTCTAGATTATAGATGTAGTACTCTGTTTCGATTTTGTTTGTCATCTCTTTATCATCACGGGTAAAGGAAGTGTATTTAAGTATGTAGTTCTGTCTTATCTTTGGCTTCCCATACTATACCATGAATTTCCAGTTGGTCGTGGGTTTTATAGCGTAAGCGAGTTTTCCCTGACTTTGCAAAGTTGCCTAATTACTGGTTCAGTCCTTGTAAGTGAATGCAACCGATGACCTCAATGGCCATATAAAGGGTTACCCTGATAGCACTTAGCGATGTATCGCTCTCTCTCTTACTTAGGCCATTCAATTAATTTCATACATAGTGCTGCCCTACTAGAGAGTGTGTCCAATGGGAAAAGAGTATCTCTCTCTGTTATCTTTGTCTTTGCCATATGAAGGGTTACCCTGATAGCACTTAGCGATGTATCGCTCCCTCTCTTAGTTAGGCCATTCGATTAAGTTCGTAAATAGTACTCATCTGCTAGAGAGTGTGTCTGAGGGGATAAGAGTTTCTCTTATCTTTGTCTTTAGTCCATTCTATTAGGTTAGTGGAAAAGACAACCTGCTGAAGGAAAGGTGTACTTAAATTGGGAACAGATTATTTCTTATCTTTGTCTTACAGGCTTCATCATCTTCTCATTCCTCTTTTTTGAAATATCACAACCTTTCATAATTTCAAGCTTCAATGTTTAAGTGATATCTTCTCGCACCCCCTCCCCCCCCTATACTCTCCTTCCCTAGGGGCTCCTCTTTGAGTTCCTTCACACCTCAAGCTATAGAATAGGTTAGAGCACTAAAGAAAATCTATGAGGACCTGCTGAACTCCAATTTCGGCAAACTCTTAGGCCATAAGGACAAAGAAGATGGCATCTTCATAGGAACAACCCAGCATAGAACCTGTGCAATAAACACATACAACATCACCAACCTGCTCGCTTCCTTTGTAAATGACCTCCCCAAAATTAAGCTTTCACTAGATATTGTCCACACAAAACTAGATACTATTATCGCCACTAGTCAGACCTTATAAGTGGAGTTGCTGCTTTGGAATTGCGACTGCCCTCACCTATAACTAAGACCTGAGCACCTATCTCTGAGGCCCTGCCCACCCTACCTGAAGCCCTTAAGTCCCTCAAGGACATACAAAAACAACAAAAAGTGACCGCCAAAGACCTCAGGAAATTGAGCTTGATCGCTACCACCTCCATGTCCTACCCTACACTACAACAAGCTCAGGACACTCTAACCTACGCTCAAGTCATCTCCAAAAAACTGAAGAAAGGTGGCCCAGTCACTCAAAAGGATCTCCTCCTAACTACACCTCTTCCCCTCCCACACTACCCCTCCTACTGTAACTAATAAATAAGTGTTGATATCAAGGAACCATAGGCCTTTGGTGAGGATGCCCATATTCAGATACGCGACTGTGTCAACTCAGCCCTGGACATAGCTAAAGCTCTATCATACTTATGCATCAAACGATGCCATAACAACAACCCTACCACACTCGTCCTCACTACCATGGAGAATATCACCGCTACTGCTGTCCTTGCCTACTATTCCATCATCACTAAAGCTGTTGGCAAGTTTAGTGAAGTCAAGGGCATCAACTGCATCTACATATATAAGAATTACATTGTCCATGCCATCCCCACCACTATAGATCTCAACACCGTAGGACAGATATCCCACCTCTGCCGGGAGATATAATGCTACAACTCTGTTGTTACTATAGTAATGACCCCACACTGGCTGACCTCCAGTGCAAAAATTAACAAACAGAATCATGGTTCCCTAGTGATCACTGTTATCAACAACAACAATGAGGTGCGCATTCTTAAAGGCCTTACGATCCTCAACAAAACCTGTCACACCGTGAAGTACATTCCTTTCAGCGCCGATACCCAATGCTCCTGCTGCTCGAAGTTTGGACACCCTGTCCAGAACTGCCAGTCCCCTCCATGCTGCCACCTCTATATAGGACCCCACATGATATCTGAGCACACTTGTAGTGCCACCAATTGTAAATAACCTAAAGGCTTCGCCTGCGAAAATATGGTACTTTAGTACACGAACTGCGCCGGCCCCTATAAAGCAAACTGTCTGATCTGCATGACCTTAATTCAAGCTGAACTTGCTGAGTCAAACAGGAAGGATAAGTCCACAACCATGGGAGGAGTTTAAGTACCCTCTTTCTCTATTTTTGTTTTTTCTGCGCTCGAATTTGTTTCTGTATACCTTGGTAAAGTGCAGAGAAGCTTGCGCATTTCTCTTTCTCTCTTCTCTTTTATTTGCCACTCAGTCACATAGCCTACATAGAGGGGTTTTTTCTTTCATTACTTTAAGGTTCACCTAGTGATTGCTTTTCCCTAGTCAACTTTTTTATGTAGTTGTCTGTATTTTTTCTTTTAGGTACGAGTCAGTGGAGGATTTTTTTTTTCACAAGAGTAAGAGGAGGAACTTCCCATAGCCAGGCCATCCTATTAAGTTAGTACCAGTGCCATCCCACTATAGGAAAAGTGTAGTTAGCTTTTAGTTTAGGGAATAGAGTGTGTATTATCTTTGTCTTGGGTGAGGATGGTCTAGTGGTATGGCTATCCTGGTGTCGTTGTGTGGAAATGCACAATGTCATGCATTCAAATCCCGCTCATCTCATTCCATACCACAAGTTTCCGGTTGTTCATAGCTTTTGTAGCATGAGCGAATTTTCCCTAACCATGCAAGGTTGCCTAATAACTGGTTCAGTCCTTGCAAGCGAATGCAACTGATGACCTCAATGGTGGTATGAAGGGTTACCCTGACGGTGTTTAGTGATGTATTGCTCCCTCTCTTACTTAGGCCATTTGATTAAGTTTGCAAATAGTGCTACTCTACTAGAGAGTATGTCCAAGGGGAAAAGAGTTTATCTTGTCTTTGTCTTGCTGAGGATGGTTTATTGGTATGGCTGTCCTGGTGTCATTGTGTAGTAACATACAATGTCCTTGGTTCAAATCCCACTCACCCTATTCCATACTATGAATTTCTAGTTGGTCGCAGGTTTTGTAGTGTAAGCAAGTTTTCCCTGACCATGCAAGATTTCCTCATTACTAGTTCAGTCCTTGTAAGCAAATGCGACCGATGACCTCAATGGCCTTATGAAGGGTTACCATAATAGCGCTTAGCAATGTATCGCTACCTCTCTTAGTTAGGCCATTGGATTAAGTTCGCAAATAGTGCCACTCTGCTAGAGAGTGTGTCTGAGGGGAAAAGAGTTTCTCTTATCTTTATCTTGGATGCTCAAACATATGCTCAAGTTATTTCAAAAAAAATAGAAGAACTAAGGTGGCCCAGTCACTCAAAAAGACCTCCTCCTAACCACCCCTCTTCCCCTCCCACTCTACCCATCCTACTGCGACTGAGAAATAATTGTTGATATCAAGGAACTATCAGCCTTTGGTAGGGACATACATATCCTAATCTATGACCATGTCAACTCAGCCCTAGACAAAGCCAAAGCTCTGTCGTTCCTGCGCATCCAATGCTGTCGAACCAACAAACCCACCACACTCGTTGTTACCACCATAGGGAATGTTACTGCTGCTGCTGTGCTTACTTACCATCCCATCATCTCTAAAGCTGTTGGCAAGTTTAGTGAAGTTAAGGGCATCAATCACAACTACATATGGAAGAAGTACATTGTCCATCCCATTCGCACCGCTACCGACCTTTACCTGTAGGACAGATGTCTCGCCTCTACCAGGAGATAGAATGCTATAACTCTAGTATTACGCTAGCCATGACCCTGTGCTGGCTGATATCCAGCAGAAAAATTAACACACAGAATTACAGCTCCCTAGTGGTCACTGTTATCGACAACAACAATAAGGCTCGCATTCTCAAAGGCCTCATGATCCTCAACAAAACCTATCCTACCGTGAAGTACATTCCTTTCAGCACCGATAACCAATAGTCCTACTGCTCGAAGTTCAGACATCCTGTATAGAACTACTAGTCCTCTCTATGCTGCAGCCTCTGTGCAGGCTCCCACACAATCTCTGAGCACACTTGCAGTGCTGGCAACTAGAAACAACCTGAGCGATTTGCCTGCAACAACACTGTGCTCTGATGTGCAAACTGTGCCAGTCCCCACAAAGCAAACAATCTGATCTGCATGACCCTGATGCAAGTTAAACTCGCTAAGTCTAACAAAAAGGATAAGTCTACCACTATGGGAGGAGTTTAGTTTCCTCTTTCTACTTTAGTTTTTCTTTTCTCGCTTAGGAACTAGTTTCTTTTCACTTAGGTAAAGTGTGGAGGAGTTTGCGTGTTTCTATTTCCCTCTTCTCTTTTATTTTTTTGTTTAGTCATGTAGTCTGCATAGGGGGTTTTTTCTTTCACTGTTTTCAGGTTTGCCTAGTGATTGTTTTTCCCTGACTTACTTGTGTACATTGATGTCTACGTTATTTCTTTTTGGTACAAGTCGGTGGAGGATTTTTCGCGTAAGAGGAGGAACTTCCTGTAGCTATGCCATCCTATTAAGTTAGTGCCAGTGCTGTCCCACTATGGGGAGAGTGTATTTAGGTTTTAGTTTAGGGAATAGAGTGTTTCTTATCTTGGTCTTCTTCTTCCTTTACCTTTTCTGACCCTGATGCTCGTTTTTCTTGCTTTTCCAAAAAGTTAATTCATCCTATTAAGTTAGTGTCAAAGACGCCCTGCTGGAGGAAAAGTGTATATTCAGTATTGGCAATAAATTGTATTTTATCTTTATCTTCAAAAGGTACCAGTCAAACTATGGAGTAAGGCTATTGGCTATAGGGAAGAATCACCCAATCTTTGGAAGGCTGCCACACCTACCTGACAGACCAAACAAAGTTAAAATACTGCCAACAACACCAGTCTGGAGATGCAAAACATTTTCTTCAGTATAGTTGATGACTAGAATACCCCAGATAGATGTAATGCTATGGTCAATTAAAGATGAACTAGGAGAACAACCCTTTACCCTTTTCAAGTTAGCTCAGCCGACTAGGACATAGCCCATCAGAACTGAAGGAAAGCCCTTGCTAACCCCCTTCAGAAAAAAAGAGCAAGAACTAAAAACCTTCCTAAGATAATACAACAAGGACCACCTAGTAATTTATACAGATGACTCACAAGTGGGCAAAAATGGCTAAAGAGGGATTGGACTGGTCATATATATACAGGACGAAGCCATCATCAAAGTTAGCAAAGGAATAGGAACCGGAACTCAACTCTTCGACGGAGAACTGGTGGCTATAAGACTAGGATTAGAAACTGCCAGAAACCTCAAAAGGAAAAACACACAGATCCAAAAGCTTACTATCCTTAGTGACTACTAAGCCACACTGACCACCGCGCAAAATCTATATACATCGAATATACAAAACTTTGCAAGAGAGATCTTCAAGCTCAACAAAGAACTATAAAGGGAAGGAGTAGAAACTAACATAGACATGGTACCCAGGTATGAAGGTATAGCAGGAAATGAGGAAGCAGATACAGAAGCGAAGAAGGCGTCCACACAACTGGTCAACCCCAAATTGAAAAACAACAACGTTCTCACGAGAAGCATAGTCAAAAGAAGAGTTAAAGAATCAGTCAAACAGCAACTCAAAAAGTTTGTAGGCTGAAAAAACTGCCTAGCAGACAAATACGACCACCTACTAAGATGTTTAGCAATGAGAACCTACCAGTTCAGAACACAGAAAGCATACATCCCCAACCTCAGAATGTAGGTCCAACAGCACAATATCTGCATATGTGGAGAACCCTAGTCGATCGAACACTTCCAAAAAGAGTTCCCCTCCCTGACAAGGCCAAAGTAAAAAATCACCAAAAACATGACCACTGTTAACGGTGCGTATCTCAGGAGGTAGATAAGTTCAGTAAACACAAGTAGGCACGAAGCTATAAGTGTTACTGAGCGTACTCAGATATCTCAACTTATTCTTCTCAACTAAACAAGTGTTTCTTCACGTCTACTAAGAGAATTGGAATGAAGATAATAAGTCGCAAAGATAAGGCGAAATATATTCTTAAGACTCGAAGCTAGTCTCGAAGCTAAGGAAGAAAGGAAGGAAAGACAAGAGAGCGTTGAAACTCTATTCCCATTTTTAGACAGCTAGCTAACTAATCTATCTACGTACACTTTCCTCCAGCGGGGCGTCTTTTTCGCTAACTTAATAGGATGGACTAACTAAAGGAAAGGAAGAAAAAGGAGCGTCATGGCTAAGAAAGAAAAAGAAAAAAGGAAAAAAGGAAAAAGAACACAAAAAGAAATCCTCCGCGACCTCTTTCCTCCGTCTACATTATCCGATAAAGCGCCAAAGTATTTTCCTCCTCTTTAGCCTTTACCTAATGCTCTTCTCTTGCTCGGGATGACTACTTGTGGGGCCTCCGGCGGTCCAATTTTGTTTGGTGGTCTTCCAAGGCCTTTGTCGGTGAGCTTTTTCCAGTCGTCCGGTCTGTCGTATAATATTTCTTCGACGCTTGTTTCTGGGGGTATTCGGTTTTTTGGGCTTGCGGGGGACGGGCATTCTTTGAGGAAGTGTTTTATGGACTGTGACTCTCCGCAGAGACATAGGTTGTGTTGACGGTCCCAAGGTTTGAAGTTGGGGACGTATGCGTGTCCGGTTCGGAATTGGTAGGCTCTTGTTGCCGCGTATTGTGCGAGGTGATCGTATTTGTCTGTGTAGGGCTGTTCTTTGTTCGTGAGCGACAAGAGAGCGTTCAACAACCCCGCTTTATATAGAACAATCCATCCTAAGAAATGACTCATAGATGACTAAGGACATAGAAGGAAATAGAACCCCGCAGAACATCCATGACTAACGTATCGTTCACTAATCCAATTCTTGCATAGCCTAGAAGAGTCCAGATTACGGAACAGGCAAAGATTAGCAATGTATGAGCAATGGATCGCCTTGACCTCTGATGTGTCAAGTCCTCTCGCGATGACTGGCTCGATCGGTCAGGCTGCCCATTCCACAAGGGTGACTAAGTCCTTGCGCGACGTGCCGATATTCCGATCACATGTTCCGGATGGGTATTGTGGCTAGTTTGTCAGACTGCGCCACTGCACCAGAGCCGTACTTATGTAAGACC
>JABYPW010000805.1:0-20530 GCA_016880775.1 Phymatotrichopsis omnivora
AAGAGAAGGAAATCTCGCGGTCCTGTATTTCTTTCTCTTTCTTCTTCACGCAGTATCTTAAGTATACACCTTAGGAATAAAGAATTATTCCCACAAACCTTCAGCACACCGCTGCCTCGCTCAATGTACATCTCTTGAGTCCTCTACAGAGTTGTGTGTCTTCTTCTATCCTGATTTACCCAAAACCCCCGATACAGACTGAGCTTCAGTTGTATCGCTGAAGGAGTTGTCCTTTACACCTACGGTGTTAAGGTCAGTAGCAGTAGGAATACCATAGACAATGTACTTCTTCCATATGTGGCTGTGGTTAATACCCTTGACTTTGCAGAATTCGCTAACAGCTTTAGTGATGGTGGGGCACTAGGCTAGGACAGTAGCAGTAGTAATGGTCTCCATAGTGGTAAGGACTAGCATGGTCAGGTTGTTGTTGCAACATCTTTGGATGTACAAGAAGGAGGGAGCTTTAGCTTTATCTAGGGTAAATTGACATGGTCGTAGATTTGAATGTGAGTATAGTCACCGAAGGCTAATAGTTCTTTGATATTGACAATAACTTCATAGTTGCAGCAGGTTAGATCCTGTAGGAGGGGAAGTGGGGTAGTAGGGAGGAGGTCCTTTTGGGTGACTAGGCCACCTTTCTTCTTTTGTTTTTTGGAAATGACTTGAGCCAAGCTTGGAGCATCCTAGGCTGGTTGTGGGGCAGGAAGGGAAGTGGAGGTAGTGGCAATCAAACAAAGTTTCCTGAGATCTTTCATGGTCACTTTTTGCTATTGTTGGATGTCCTCAAGTGACTCAAGGACTTCTGGGGGAGTAGGCAAGGCTTCAGTAACAGGCACTAGCATTTCAGTTATGGGTGGGGGTGGTCACAACTCTAGAGCGGCGACCTAGTTAGTGAGGTCCATCTGGGTATTAGCGATAGTAGTGAGAGTTGTCTAGATAGAAGCCAGAGACTATTGTATGGCAGGAAGGTCTCTTGCAAAGAAAGCGATAAGTCTGGAGGTGTTGAATGTCTTAATAGCCTATATACCCTAGACATCATACCCTGTGCAGGCACCATTTGAGTTGGTGTTGTATCTAAGTAGGCGACAGAACTCAGTTGTCACCAGGTCGACTTAGATTTGTCTAAATACTTTGACCCTTTAGATAATTTTGGGGGAAGGATAGGGAGCATTTTCAGGGAGGCAAGGGGTAAAGGAAAAGGGGGCAGGCAGGGTTAGTGGGGGGGCAGGAGCATTGTGATGAGATATCAATAAAGGGTAGGAATAGAAAAGTTCATGATAAGAATTTTCAGTATAAGCGAGGTTTGGAGGTAGTGAAGTGGGATCCTAGAAGAAAGAAGTGAAATATAGGACTACACAGATTTCTCCTTCTTTTATACAAATTGCTAAGAGTACTACCTCCTTTCTAGAGTAGTCTCTCTAAAACCTGTTTTGTCCAAATGACCTTTTTCTATATATCATTTAATATAAACACTATTCTCATAACCTTTACAAGGCAGCCTACTAAAAATGAGTCATAATACATGACTAAATGATAACTCATGATTCATAATATAGAATTGCAAAGAAGAAAAATAATAATAGGAAAGGTTAGAGAATATTATAAATTGGAAAGTACATGACTACAGTTTCTTATATATAGTTCATATAGCTATATAAGGAGGTTCTTTTAGATAGCTGATTATGGTTAGTCTATGCTATTAGTTAGTAAACAAAGATGCCCTGCTAGAGGAAGAGTGTACTTAGAAAAATAGGAAATAAGTTTAGATAGCTGATTATGGAGATATAAAGAAATGTAAACAGAATTACCCCCTCTTACCAGATTCATAGAACTGAAGGGAGTGTAGAGGGTATTGGTTAGACTGAGTTTATATAGTCTATTTTATGTTAACAGTAAGATTACTTTCCCTACAGCAGGTTAAACACAAAATAGTTTGATTACCAATCACAATATAGGAGGATAGAGGGTGTATTTTAAAGGAAGGTTTCTTCTTACCACTTATATAGGCAGATATACCTGTAGCTAAAATCTATCTATCCTTACCAAGTACCTCTAGAGTGATAAAGGCTATCTCAAGATCATGTACAATAGAAGCAGAGTTAGAATTACTAGCAGGTATAAGAGCTTTTGAATTTTCTCATTCTATCTTCCTTTTCCTATATTCCTCTACAGTGTAATTCTTGAAGCTCTCTTGTTTTTTCTCCTTATACAAAGAATACTGTTTTTCATTTTTCTATTGCTAGGCAGTAAGGCATTATCATCTGTGGCTTGGTAGATTTGGATGTAAGATCAAGGAGTTTTTCATGAATATTAAGGTAAGTAACCTTTTCTTTTGTCCTGAGGTAGTCAACCATACTGGCCATAGCAGAAGGAAGTGAGTTGAGAGGCAGAATCCTTTGATTTTTTTAAGATTAACAAAATTTGTGAGTTCAAGTTCTAAGGTATCCTCTTTTGAGTCCATTGTTGCTTCCATAATCATGGCCAATAGTGCATCAAATGTGTGAAGGTGGTCAGTAATAAATTTTCATTGGTTATGATTCAGGATGAAGAGTTGCCTAAATAGTTGATTTATACATTGAGATGTTTTATGGTTGTATTTATCCATGATTGCTTTCCAGATGGAGTGAGAGGTGGTCCACCCTACCACAATTGGTTTCTGTCTCCAGGTACTCGAGATAGTGGAGAAAGATAACTGCTTTGTTGCTCCAAGTATGAAAGTTGGAGGTGCCTTTCAACGTTTCAATGCTTGGGATACCGTCGCGTTTTGTGGCAGGGGTCATATCCGCGGTATGGGAGGTATGTGGAGAGGGAGGACGTTGAACGGTTTCAGTTGTGGACTTTAACGGTTCCGACATCAATCCGGCCCCATAACTTGTTGAGCCGAACACGAAAAGTGAATGGAAAGAAAGAAAATAGCTCTTATTCTATGACACAAAGACGGAGAGAGCTGAGAAGCTGAAGAAAAGGGAGCCTGTATGGGCGAAAGCCCGCGATACATATACCAGCGAGCGGAAAACCGAGTGACAGGCCATGAAGCATAACGGCTAAAAATAGAAACAGAAACAGCAAATAAAACACGAACGGACATAAGGGAAACGTTTGGGAGGAGGAAATGACCCGCCGATAACTCCACATACCCCGAATGCCCATATTACCCGAGAAATGGCTGAAAAGTAAAGGGGAAACTAGCAAAATGGAAAACGCAACGAAGACCCAAACAAAGTGCTCACACATGTTTATCCCAACAAAGAGTTCGGATTTGCATGGAAAGCGAAAATTATTTTATCACAGATTATCACTCGGGTCTTCTGCACAACCAGAGGTAAGCGGAAACATTTCGCTCCGTTAGCCAGATATGCAATTTATTATCGCACAAATAATTCAAAATTCAGCTATAACGGCAAAGCTAGCAATGATTTCTCGTACAGTATAGATGCTTAGCGATCAAACGTCAAAATCGACGTTGCTGGGGAGATTTTAGTGGCGGTATGGCAACAAGAACCAATCGGAAGAATACAGGGAACGTGAGGCCGTGCCAATCGAGCTTTTGTTTGCATGGCTGCCAGCGTGAGCACTTCCGTTCAAATACTTCTCCTCTTCGACACGTTCAAATCGCCAAACGCTGCCAGAAACTATATCTTACCTACACTCAAAAATCCGTTTTTGGTTAGTAAAAGCTTTGCAGGGAATAGGATGGAGTCTCGGAAGAAAGGTAAGGTTGATTTTATGAGTCTTTCAATGATTTCGTGATCGCCTCGTGGAGTTTTGGTTATTATTTCTGACATTTCGACTAGAGTTACCGCCTCCATCGCCAACGGGGTGCGAATACTATCTCCTTTTCCCAACTGCCCACAACTCCAGATCTCAACCTTCAGGTTATGATTCGCGGCGGCTTCCGCTAGACCCGAACGGACTTAACCATGCGACGACGGAAGCCCGCATACTCTTCGAATTGGAAAAAGAGAAGATTGCAGCAATCGAAGAACTGTTGCAGGAGCGCAACTCGCGGACTGTGGAAGGCGGAGAGTGGGTTGTGGTATGCCTGGAAGTTATTCGATCAGCACCGGAAGAACTAGGGCTAGTAATCAAATTCTATCGCTACGGTGGACTCCCCCTTGGCAAAGGTGAGATTTGTCTGGAACGAAAGGTATGCGAAGAGGGTCGTGTGGAAACGGCAATTGGACAGGACTGGGAAATTGGGGGCAATGGTTCGAACCCATGGGAGAATAATACGAGTACCTGCGCTACCTCCGGTGGTTCGTTTGAACGCCGTTTCAACAAAGGAACGGACGACTTGGAGTTGAACGATCTTCCTACCGATAATGATGGTCCGTCGGCACCTGAGCCAAGGGTCTCGTCGTCTATTCCTACCCTCTCAAGCACCAGAACCCATAGTATTGCTTCCGAACGAGACTCGCGTGTTGTGGATCGCAAGGATGAACCAACACCAATACCATTCACACCAGAAGATATTCCGAAGGGATCGATTTCCGATACTACCGTCGCGAACCCACTTATATCAGACTGTGAATCGACTTCCACCGAGCACTCTGGTACTTATACCCCCATTTCGGACGAATACCCGCATGAATCGGAAGATTGGGACATTTCTTTTCACCCGTCGCTGTCAACACCCGCCCTGCAATTGATTTCTCCAGAGTCAACTTCGGATATCGTAGATGCACCTGAAAACCTGCCTTCCGATATCACCACAGATGAGCAGGCAATAGAGCTGGTCACAAAACTAACGACCAACTGCACCGAGTATCTCCAAATAGCAGATCTTGCAAATAATCGGTTGTCAGAAAAACGGTGGGATGAAACGGAGTTGCTTTTGAGGTGTATGTTAGAAATTCATGATGAGAATCTGGTCACAGTCGAAAAGGACAAATTTCGAACGATATACAAGCTTGCGGACATCTATCGTCTAACCGAGCGGTGGAGCGAAGCTATCGAGACCTATATTTTCGCGTTAGAAAGCCGAACCAGTGTGCATGGACAAAATGACTTGGATACTCTACGAGCCATGCACAATCTCGCATTTTGTTACTATTCGAAGTCGAAACTGGGTAATGCGGAGCCGCTCTTCAAACGTTGTCTGGATGGTCGAAGCAAAGTTCTGGGCGTAAATCACGTGGAGACGCTCGACACAATGTACTATCTTGCGGAGTGTCTTAACTCTAACGGAGAGCATGGAAAGGCAGCGGAGCTCTTCAAGGTCTATTTGGAAGGCCAAAAAAAGGTTTTCGGTGAACTGCATGAAGACACTCTGCAAACTATGTACGACCTTGCACACCATTGTAAAGATCTCGGTCGTCGCGAAGAGGCCGTAAAACTCTTCAAAAGTTGTTTGGAAGGTCAGAAAAAAGTTCTCGGCGAAAATCACGACAATACATTGTCAACGGCTTACGTTTTGGGAAGAACCTACGAATCACTTCACATGATCCCTGATGCCGAATCGGTATACAAACTTTGGCTCAATTCTTCCCCTTCATTCTGGAAGTCTACCTTTGGAAAGGCGTTAGCATCTTTATATGAAAGACAAAATCGCTTCGAAGAAGCAAGCAAAATCCGAGCAGCTTTATAGCCGCATACGAATCGACCAGGGCACCTACAACATCATTTGGAAAGCGTACTTTATTTCAGCGAAATTTTTAAGGTATATGTTGATGTGCAACGCCGAATTTTGAAATCTTAGCATTGAAAATAAAGTTGGTGTAGTTATTTGGCGGGCATCATTATGAAAATTAGCATTCTGGAGTTTTTTTTTTTTTTTTTTTTTTTTTTTTTTTTTGGAAAAGCAAGGGTTGTACTTTTTAATTTTTATTTTCGGTTGATTGTCGATTGAGGACTTCTCGCTATTTTTGCTCGGATGATATTTGTTTTCATTTTCAGCTTTATCTTTCACTGTTTTGACTAGTGTCAACCGGTCGGGTGGCCATATGAATATTTTCCTCTTATGTTCTCCCTAATCTCTCATTGTGCTGGCAGATCTATGCTCGATATTGGTACGGTCCGACCTCCAACTGTTTCTGGATTCAGCATTGCTTTGTAATTCGGTCATGAATAATATTTGATGAATTTAGAACGTAGTAATTGTTCCGCCGCTGCTTGTTTGAAGAACCTAAAAAAAAAAAAGGCCTAATTTCATTATGTGCTATGTCTGTTCTGCTCCACGGGACCCTATTGAATGCGAAGCTCATTATTTTTGTCAGGGGTCTTCGCTCGTTTCCTCGCACACGGGGAAGCATAAATATTTCGCTTTGTAAAACAGATTTGAAATAAACTATCGTACAAATGATAAGCCATCCAGCTATAGCAGCAAAGGCAAGGATCCAATGTCGTCAAAGTCGGCGTTGCCCGGGGACGCCTACGGAGTTACTAGTACGGTGTTATGGGGCGTCTTTCGAGTGATGAGTTGTGAAGGAGGAAGCAGATAAGTCTAGCAACTGAATAAAGATATATTCTCCAATACAACAAGCGTAATCTCAAACCGGGCTCTTACTCTTTTCAAGTATCAGGTACCGTCTTACCCCTTAAATAGACCTTCCCGCAGAAAGCTTACATGATTATATGCCGGCTATGAGCGCGTGTCCTTTCCACAAAGCATGATATTACGTGTAAACCGCTTCCCTCGAGATCCCAACATTACCACTATAGTTAAACCTTTACCCTAGCGAAGTTTCTTCAGGAGTAGTTAAGTACACGTAACAAAAGGTTTTAGGAGGCGATTAGACCACAGGATATGTTGGTGCGACACTAGAGGCTTAACCACGGTACCGATTCCGGATCAGGAGAGCTGACTGTATATTTTCCGGCAATTGATAACAAAGACTTCTTTTTCTCATTTTTTTTTATTTTTTTTTCCTTCGCAGAAAATTTCAACCCTATTTTGCTTCTAGTCATTAAGTTGTTGCATCGCATCACTCGCAAAGGCGATCCCGCGGGGAGCTCCAGGATAAGTTTCTTGCATAGCCAAATTGATTCTAAATAACCGGGAATGTGCATTTAGGAACGCTTGATTATTGCAATGCAAAGACTTCTATGGCTTTAGCCAAGGCCGCGGCAGTTGTGGAGAAAGCCCGTAAAGTAGGGACAGGCCAAATGCAGGGTAGCAAGACGGATGGAGTTATTGAAGCAGATGGGTTGTAAATAGAAGGGCTTTTACGATTGTATTAAGGTCAGTGGTTGAAAGGGTTTTCTGTTCTTGGCTCAGGTGGAATACCAATTTTTTTAACACATGCACATCTTAGAGAGAACATACTTTCCCTGATTGTCTATATTGCAGTTGAATTTTCAAACCTATATGCAAAACGTGAAGGAATAATTTCCGGAAGGCACAGAACAGCATTCAGTTCTCTACTAGTACGAGTAGAGTACCCAGCGTTGCCCTGTGCAACTACAAAGCGCCAAAAAAAAAAAAAAAAAAAAAAAAAAAAGCGGTTCTTGCTTACTTAGCTGCTAGCCTAAAGCATCCAAAATATCGTGCAACTTGCCAAGTGACAGCAATGTACATATAACCGCCGGTTGCTTTCGGATTGAAATAATTGTTGAAGCTTGAGAGAGAAAGGCATGGATTCTCGGAAGAAAGGTATCGTTGATTTTGCAAAGGTCTTTTCAAAGTTTCTATGACCGATATCGCTAATTAAATATCGAGCGCTAACGCCTTCTGTTCAGATCTACCGCCTCCATCGCCAACTGGGTGCGAATACTACCTGCTTTTGCCCACTACCTCCCAGTCGGCCAACTCCGAAACTTTCGGCTACGATAAGCAACGGCTCCCGTTATATCTCAACCAATTCGACAATACGACGGTGGACGTCCGCCGACTCTACGAGCTGGGGAAAAAGAGGATTGCTGCAATCCAAGAGTTGTTACAGGAGCGCAACTCGTGGACTGTGGAGGACGGGGAGTGGGCCGTGGTCGGGTTGCATGTTATCGGATCAGCACCGGAAATATTGGGGCTGGTGATCAAATTCTACCGTTATGGTGGAACGATTGGCGAAGGGGAGATTTGTTTGCAACGAAAAATATGCAATGAGGTGGAACCGGCGAAGCAGGATGTTGGCTGCAATGGCTCAGAGCCAGGGGTGAACAGTGCAGGCGCCGGTGCTACCTCTGATGTATCGGGCCGCCGATCTTCCATGGAAGATACGGATGGCTTGGAGTCGAATGCTATGGAAACCGGAAATGAACAGCAATCAAAGCCTTTGGAAATTGTCTCATCCTCTACCTCCCTCTCATCAAACTGCGCTTGCAATCATCGTCTCAATTTATACTGCGGACGAGATCCGCATGTTTTGGGTCACCACGATGAACTAGCACCACCATGCCCACGCCGCAAGTTATGCTGGAGGGCCGTCTTTGGAAACCACCATCGCGGGGCAGCCCACATCAGGCAAAGAATCAACCTCCGCCGGGCGCCCCGGCATTCACACCCCTGCTTCAAACAAACACCCTCATGACTCGGAAGACTACGGCACTATCCCCTGCCCAACGCCGACACCAGTATACGCTTCGCAATTGATTTCACATGAATTGACTTTGGACTTTGTAAATGTGCATGTACCGGATAACCCGACTTCCGATTCCGTCATGAAAGAACCGGCAACAGTAAAGATCAGCGGCGCCGAGTATCTTCAAATGAAAATTATTGCGCAGGAGCTGGTCTTGGGAGAAGAGTGGGATGAAGCGGAACGGCTTTTGAAGCGCATGTTAGAGGTTCAGGAAGAGACTCTGGCCCCCGTAGAAAAGGAGAAATTCCAAACGATGCACGAGCTAGCAGAAGTCTATCGTCTTAGCAAGCGGCGGAATGAGGCAATCGAAATTTATATTCCCACGTTAGGTGGCCAAACAAGAGTCCACGGCGAAAACGACTTTAATACCCTGAAAACAACGCATAATCTCGCACGTTGTTATTATGAACGCTTTGAGTTTAGCGATGCGGGGCCGCATTTCACTCGTTGTCTAGAAGGCCGCAGCAAAACTCTCGGTGAGAATCATGTCGATACGCTGGACACATTGTACCATCTCGCGGAGTGCCATGAATTTCTCGGAGGATACTAGAAGGCTGCGGAACTCTTCGAACGATGCTTGGAAGGTCTGAAAAAGACTCTGGGTGAACAGCATGAAGATAGTGTGGAAACGATGTTTGCCCTTGCGCATTTATACGAAACGATAGGACTACGAGAAGAGGCATTGAAATTCTTCCAGTGTTGTTTGGAAGGAATTCTCGGTGAAACTCACGATGATACCATCTGGACGGCTTATGTTTTAGGAAAAACCTACGAATCTCTTAAAATGCTTCCGAATGCAGAATCACTATACGAGCTTTGATTCAATTCTTCCCCCTCGCACTGTAAATTTACCTTTGGAGACGCATTGGCATCTTTATATGAACGACAAAATCACTACAAAGAAGCAAGAAAAATCAGGAAAACTCTCAAATCGGATGCTAAATGAGGACGGCGCTTAAGATTCCCCTCTGATTTCAACGCGTACGAGATGCATGAATTGATCTACAACGCCGAAACTTGAAATTGTTGCTTTTACAAGAAAGCCGGTGTTGGTATTGTGGAGTGGACAACTTTATAGATACTAGCATTTAAAGAGTCCAGTTTATTTGAGGAGAACCGAGTGTCGTACTTTCCATGATCGGCTGTTTGGGGTTTAGGATTTCTTGATTATTTTGTCCAGGGTATTTAGTTTTCGATTTTCAGTTTCGTTCATCTCCGTTTGGATTGATACCAAATGCTACATGAGAATTTTCCGATTATTTTCTCATAATTTGTCGACGCGGACGGGAGAGAGCTATCCTTGGGACTGGTGCGTTCACACCTCCGGGTGATTCAGAGTTTGCGGTTGTTTGGTCTTGAATGATATTACATGAAGTTTAATGTGGGAAATGTTTTATGCATGTTCTAGAGAGATGCAATAATGAAATTGAATTTCTAGATATGCTGATTCTGCCACACGGGATAGTATTTAAGATGAAACTTATATTTCTATCACAGGTCATCACCCTCGTCTTCTGCATAAACAGGGGTCGGTAAGCGAAAATATTCCATTTCGTTTGCCGGACATGCGATTAAGCATCGCCTAAACAATGCACAATTGGCTGTGACGACGAAGTTAGCAATTGTTTCTCGCTCAACATCACAATTGCCGACCAAACTTTGCCAAAATCAATGTTGCATGGTGGCACGGTGGCAGAAAATAACTGCAAACGCGGGGCGTACTGTCTTGGCTGCTGGCCTAAATACTTTTGCATTATATAAAGCACTTTTCGACAATTTCGAATCATGCAACCCTCCAAAAAATAACATCATCTTAAATATACGCAAAAGTTTGTTGTTTCTGTTGAAATATTTCACTGGAAGCTTTACAGCGAAAAAAGATGGATTGCTGGAAGAAAGGTATTTGTTGGTTTAAAAACGTCCTTTCAATGTTTCTAAGATGGATATCGCTAATGAAAGTTGAGTGCTGACACTTCATTCTAGATCTGCCACCTCCATCGCCAACGGGGTGCGAATACTATCTTCTTCCTCTCGCCACCAATGATTCCAGATCTCAAGTTTCCAGTTACGATATACGACGACTCCCGCTAGACCCTAGCCGATTCAATCATGTGACGCTGGAAGCCCGGTTACTCTACGAGTTGAAAAGAGAGGAGATTATGGCAATCGAAGACCTATTGCGGGAGCGCAACTCGCGGACTGTCGAAGACGGGGAGTGGGCCGTGTTCGGGTTGCATGTTTTCCAATCAGAACCAAAAGAACTGGGGCTGGTTATCAGATTCTATCGTCATGGTAAGCCGCTTGACGGGGGCGGGGTATGTCTGCAACGGAAAGTATGCAACGAAGAGCATAGTGCGGAAGCGGTGATGGAACCGGAGTATAAGTTTGCCAGCGATAGCTCCAGGCGCGGCATGGACAATAAAAGTACTGGTGCTTCGTCTGATAATGCTTCTGTACACCGATTCACCGAAGAGGCAACGGGTGGCCTCGAATCGGACAATCTCCCAACCGAAAATGAGGAGTCGGAGGGATCACTTTCGGATAATACCACCGCAGGCCAACTCACATCAGACTGTGAATCAACCTCCACTGAACATTCCGGCATTCACACCCCTGCTTCATACGAATATTTGCATGAATCTGAAGATTTTGACACTACATTTCGCCCAACCTTACCCGCCGCGCAATTTATTTTACCAGAATCGACTGCAGAAACTCTACATGAGCATGTACATGTGCATGCACATAAACTGGAAAATCTGACTTCCAATTCCAACGATGACGAGTATCATCGAATACGGGATCGTGTGAAAGGACGGATCTTGAGAGAAGAGTGGGATGAGGCGGAACGGCTTTTGAAGCGCATGTTAGAGATTCAGGAAGAGACTCTGGCCCTCATCGAGAAGGAGAAGTTTCAAACGATGCACGAGCTAGCGGCCGTCTATCGTCTTAGTAAGCGGCGGAATGAAGCAATCGAAATCTTTATTACCGCTTTAGAAGGCCGAACAAGAGTTCTCGGCGAAAGCGACAAAGATACCCTTGAAACAATGCACAACCTCGCACTTTCTTTTTATGGAATTTCTCGATTCCACGATGCGGAGCCACTTTTCGCTCGTTGTCTAGAAGGCCGCAGCAAAACTCTTGGTGAGAATCATGTGGATACGTTGGACACATTGTACCATCTCGCGGAGTGCCGTGAATGTCTCGGGGGATACCGAGAGGCTGCGGAGCTCTTGGAACGATGCTTGGAAAGTCGGAAAAAGATTCTCGGTGAAGCTCACGAAGATACCATCTGGACGGCTTATACTTTGGGAAGAGCCTACGAATGTTTTGATATGCTTACGGATGCGGAATCAGTATACAAGCTTTGGTTTGATTCTTCCCCCTCATGCTGGAAACCTACCTTTGGAGACGCACTGGCATCTTTATATGAATGGCAAAACCGCAAACAAGAAAGCAAAATCCGGACAACTTTATGATCGAATACGAATTAATCCAGAAACTAGTAATTTATTTGGGAGCGTTTCTGGTTTCGAAATGGTACTCGTGTCGTCTTACGGAATACCGAATGTTTAAATAACTGAGAGGAAGTTGCTTTGCTGGTATTGTAGGGTGATGGGTGGATAAGACTGTGAAAATGAGAAATCTGCGGTTTTTATTTATTATGGAAAAGTCGGTAATTGTATTTCATGCTTTCAAGAATTCATGGATCGGAATTAGGGCTTGCTGATATTATGTCCGGACGATGTTGATGTTAATTCCAAGTTTCATTTATTGTTATTTTAGTCAATTCTGCATGGTTGGGTGTGTCTGACTGAGCATTTCGCAGTTGTTTTCTCTTACTGTGTAAGTGCAATGACAGATCTATCCTTAAATTTGGCTTGTTTAGACCTTCGAATAATTGTGGGTGGGTTTGCGCATTTTGGAAGCACAACCATATATATGTAGAGCTTTTTCAATTGTTTGAATTGCTGACTTAGAGTTAACTGAGTGACCTGGCTCTTGTATTGCCCTATCACCAGGCGACCGAGAAGAAGACCAAAGGTTATACAGGTGCAAGCTGGAGAAGGGCAATGACATGCAGTAGTAATTGCTGAAAAAGCAGGGGAACTTCCTTCAGTACGAACTATATACCTTATAAGGTACAACGTATGGACAAGGAGAGCATAATAGCAGGAGTTGTAGAAACAGTCACATGTAAGGTAGTTTTGTATTTAAAAATTGAAGCATTTTTACCAGTCACATATTTCACGGCTGCATATTTTACAGTTGTATCGCATTGTTTTGCTAAGTGAGGCAGAGAATGTATTGTGTTTTTGCAATGCATTGCATTTTTGTGGGGTGGCATTTTAGAAAATATGCGTAAAAGTACTGGCATTATAGATAGTTGGCTTTTTTTTTTTTCAACTTGGTAATTAATAAGTCCGTGCACAGTTTATTTCAAAGCGTTGCTATAGCAACGTGACTAGTAGGTAGAGATGTTGTCGAGAATGACAAATGCACAAGAAGTATAATAGATTAATTTTTTTTTAAAAAGAAAAAAAATAAGTACATCCAATATCTTAGAGCATAATCTCTAAATTTTACACGTTCTTCGACCTGCCTTGGCATGCTTTCGACGTGATTGGTAGAAACTTAGTTCCTGATACGCAATGTAATTTTTAACCGGCGTTTCTCTAATGCACTTAGCTTATCAACTACTAGGCAATTCTTGGCCCGGTCTCAAGTAAAGTAAGAAGTCATAAGATCAATACAGAGGTACAATATATAAATGTCTCTTCAAACCTTTATGTTCATGTCACTAAAACTTTTCTCGAAAAGAAACAACCCTCGTTCAACATTCAAAAGTAACTACACTGCTTGAAGAGAGATATTCCTGGCACTATGATCGGTAAGCTCTGGTACATAATAATAAGCGTGATATGCAAGTCGCTTACTTTTCTTTTCTTATTCTTTTTTTTTTCTTTATGGGGTCATGGCCCTATGCCAATCTCGGCAACTAGCAGTGGTTAGGGACCTGCTCAAGATCCGCAGAGGTCAAAGCTCTGAGTGTGAGCGCGATCGTACTCATATGAGGCGGCAAATCATGATAAATCACTCCGCTTATAAACAGACCAACACCCGGCTCATCCAGTTCCTCGTTCCTCCACAAGCACCGAAACCGAACATTTTCGTTGCTCCGCCCACCTGTCCCTTCATCTCAACACTTCACCACTTCCGCGCCTATGCGCAGCGCTTGGGGGGCTTAGTTCAACGTCACAACTCGCCCGCCAATCGCGCTGAGACCCGCGCCCTCCAGCCCCGCACAGGGCTAGCTAGGATTATGACTCCACAAAACTCGCGAAAAAGACAATTATTATTTTAGTAGATGTGTGCTTGATATATCGTATGCCTATCGTTGTATCAATGTGTCTATCTACCGGCATCTGTTTCTCGTTTTGAGTGTGTTCGACTGTGCGTACTCTCCTAGCCGCCTGTCATGGTATCCCATGTATATTAAATGGTTTTGTCCTTAGTAGACCCCTGTCACGGTATCCGTACATAGTAAAAGGGTTTTTACCGTTACATGTAGTAGAGGCCTGCCACGGTGCCTGCGGGTCCCTTGTCGTTAGTGTTTGCAAATGGAGCCTGAGATCGGTTTCTCTTCTTTTTTTCCTTTTTTTTTTTTTTTCTCGGTAGTATCAAAATGGAAAGCATGTATACCTAGTACGCACTTAATTACACCCAATACAAAAGCTACCGAGTGACAACACCTGAAGCCACAGCAATTCTCCTACATCAACCGGAATCCACAAAGTATAGCATCGCTGCCCAAATAAAGTATCATTTATTTATTAGCCCCATATAATTAAAACACAAAATTCCAAATATATTCCCCAACTACACATGCATGTACTGCTAACAAATAGAAATTCTAAGTGGGGATATAAGCCATAAGTTCAGGCTGCAAAAAGCAAAAGCAGTCAAATATGTCGCCAGGATCATCAGCAAGTAATCTCACACCGATGTGATTTCGGCATCGTCACCAAGAAGTTTTCCATCTCCATGCTTTCGTTGGTGCAGTTTTCTGCTAGCTTGGCGTCAGGACATGCGAGAAGGAATTCGGCGATGCTTAAACGGATCTCCATTAGTGCGAGATGTTGGCTAATACAGACTTTTCGAAAAGTTAGCATGGGAGATATATATTTGGAAAGATATCGCAAGAACAAACTCTGGGGACCTCCCCCGAATGCCACAAACGCATTATTCATTTCCAGTGTTGGGACAAGCCATCTCTCAGGTTCGTATCCATCTGTCGCTATTCTACCTGTTTTCACCAGGAAATAAGGTAAGCGATTACACCCTACTTCAACGGATCCGGAAAACATCTTGCATCTCGGTGGAGAGTGTATGCCTGTGAGCTAACGACGGTGCCTGCGGGAATATTATAACCGTCGACTTCTAGCCCTCCGTTAGGCACGAGTCGGGCATACTACTCTGTGCAGGACCATAAAGTCGTAGAGTGTCTTTGATTACCTCTGTAAGGTAGGGGAGAGCTCGAATATGGACGTCCGTAAAGTCGGCAGGAAGTGTAGAAAGCTCATAATGAAGTTTCGTACGAATTTCCGGGTGCTTGAGAATGTTCCATACGAGATAAGTCTTGGTTTTGCTCATCAGTATGTAAACCTCTATGACCTCTTTCAAACGACAAAAATGAAGTTAAAGAGCAGACGTGGAGAGTGTAAAAGAAACTGACCAAAGTAACAGCTGTGGTATCTGTCCCAGCAACAATCATAGCTGTCGCCTCAGCTTCTATTTCTCTCAAAGTCAAGCTGGTACCCGTCCCGCTATCCTTCGCATCAATTACCTTGCAAGTATCGTCGGTTTCTCGGTGTTCCTGGATACTTTGACTCTGGTCGTAGCAAATCGCGTATCGCCTGGGCTGCGAATGCAATTGTTTTGCGGTGCGCATTTAAAGCATCTTTGAGTTTTGACTTTGGGAGAATTTTTCCCAACAAATTGAAGACAGGGAGGGGAATGGAAAGCTCGGCACCGTTTCTGCCAATGCTGAGGATACTTCCGACGGTCTCTGTGTAGGTGCCTTTCTGAAGTCCTATGGTCGGAATCACTAAATAGCAAGTTATCGGGACTTGAGTCGAGACGGTATTGAGAACCCACCTCCTCCTTCTCCAAAGTGTGAAAACACTCCCCAAGAGCCAACTCTCGATAATGTCCGTACACATAAATATCCACCACCCCATCACATCCGTTGGAATCTTCCTTTCGTACGCATCCCGTTTAATCTTTCTCACCGCCATTTCCACCTTCTTAACAATCAAGGGCTCCATACTGGCCAAAGCCGTGGAAGCGAACGCATGAGAGAGCAAACTTCGGCGCTGCCGATTGTCACTACGTTTGGTCATGGCGAACATACTGGTAACAGCCTGACTTGTAGCACGTTGGTACCACGCAGTTTTCGCGAAATCGCCTTTGTTCGAATAGATTTTTCGGACAGCAGGAATATAGGAAACTGAAACCTCGTTGAGAGAAATGCGGGTTATGGGGCCTAAGAATATTAACTAACGTAAAAAAAAAAAAAAAAAAAAAAAAAGCCAGGGGAAGGAGGAGGGAAATGAGAAAGGTACCGTATTTTTCGTGACGTTCCTGGACTCTGAAAACCTTTTTGCCTTTGAAGTTGAAGTATATTATATAAAGTGGACTAAGAGTGGCCAAAAATGGTCCAGGAACTTTGCGGATGGATGAAAGAAGGATGTTGTAGATTAACTATTTTCGCATTCAACGTATTGTTTGCTAGTAGTTAGTGAGGCAATTCAAACTCGGATTTAGAGAAAATGGGATGGAAATATGCCTACATTACATCCTGCCAATATTAGAAGTGCAGATGCTATAGTGAATAGAGCTGGCATTTTTTTTCCGTGTCGCAAACCAGCGAGGCAACCCCGATAGAGGTCGAGACCCTCGAGGCGTAGCAAATCTAGGTTTAGAGAATCCGTTGTCGATATTAGACGTTCGTAACAATAAACTTACGACCTTGTCATGACCTTATATATTGCGGTCCCGAGGACCATAAAAGGAAATTCCGCAAAAGCAATTCAACTACTTTACACGTATTTTCGGATAGCCTCGGAAGTCGATTGCGCCGTCGCCATCACCCCAGCCCGCATTACTATCTCCGCCGGGCACACGTCCATAACTCCGTGAAACCCCCCTCCACCATTTCCCAAATGTGAAAAGTAATCAACAAAACTTAACGTATGTTAAGCGAGCCATCACGTGCCAGTGAGCCAATGTGCGCGCGCACACATATCCACGATAAAAAAAATTGAATTTCTCGCGTACAAAAGGAAAAATAGAAACGAACTAAAAATGAGCAGATCCCCAAGTGCCAAACGAATAAAAAAAAGCCTTTCGAATAAATTCTTGATGTGTAAGCGTGAGTTCTAAGCTAAAGGAGGGGTTAATAAAGCTTACATTTTCACCACCTCGAAAACCAAAAAAAAAAAAAAAAAAAAAAACCCTTCCAAGACCAAAGGCGCATCGTTAAAGGACGGTTGGGAAGGCAGCGATCGATGGATGTCGCAAGGTGAACAGGCAGCCACGGGTTATTGCTTAGTGATGGGATTACAGTAGTGAAGTTTCGTCACTCTCACTACCCGAGATCCAAATTCCTTTTACCCATTCCTCCTGAACAATCGTCGATGTGCATGATTTTAAGTCACTAACAATTGTGATAGCAGACTGCTTAGCGATCCAAATAATTTTTTTTTGGAGGCGTTCGGTGGCGTGTGTGTTGCTTCAGAGCAGACTTCGGCGTCATTCTTGGTGTTGAACATGTACGTGGAGTCGAATTCTTCTATCCCAACCTCTTGTCACATACTTCAGTTATGACAGTACCATTTAAAATCTAAGCTTTAGCAAGATTTCTGCGATGATTTTTGGCCTCTGGCTGTTCTAATTTCCGTAAGCGACGGGTATTTTCTTGCTGGATATCGGCCGTGGTATTGGCAGTCTCGGCAATATGGCTGAAATGAAGAATTAATTTCCCTATCTCCTCCAAAGATGCATTTCCATTCCTCAATTTTTGAAGACTAGCTTTTGTTTAATGATAGAGTTCTCAGTTATTATATTAAGCCTATAGAATGATATCTTCTTCGAATTCGATAACGCTAGGTCTTACATCCATACCTTTACAAGGAGTATTAAGAGAACTTTTCTTAGATTTAAGGGGACAATACCGGTAGTTTCGAATGCATCTTCGATATTGTGATAAACACAGCAGTACACGCCCCGAATAGGAGTGGAAGAGAGACGGATCATTTAATCCCGGTGTTTGTGCTCCATGTATAATTATCAACCGCTTTTCCATAATAATGCTGCAAGGGACTACATAAACCAACATCAAGCGGTTAAAGGAGGTGGGTTGCATAGAATGGAAGACATAAAAGTAAATTATTATTGTTCGGAATGGTTGTGCGGTAACCAGCGGCATTTGGCGCAACCGACGCTGGTACATCCCCGATGACCTAATTTTCACGTCATTTATTGTAATAGTCTTTGGTGAATTTTCCTCTTCATCGATTTTGCGGTTATCTACTTTATTGCTCTACAGTTCATAATCTGAACAATTATGTTCTATACAGAATTGTATAAACTGAAAAGAAATGTGAGAATTATAACCATCCAAAATCAAAAGTCGGGGAATATTACCAATCAATGCTATAGTTTTCAGAAGAAAAAAAAAGCTCCTTTAGGTACCAACACCAAGATAGTCACCTGTCTAGCTATTTGCACTAATTGCAAATTTAGCATCTTTTTCAGACTCGCCCAAGTTGGTATAGCAACCTAGGTAGTGAGCTTTACTTTTGTTGATAACCTTGGGGGAGAGTTCCAAGCTACTAGCAGCAACAGTTTATAAATCTGTCATCATTTTCCCTTTTCCGCCTGCAGTGAGGTTTGGACTTTACCTTTCTTTTCTGCATATAACCCAAGCATATGCAGCGACCCCTATAAGAAAGCTCTTTTCATTCATATTCCATATCTGATTGGGCTTAAGTTTGTGTTGGTAGATAATACATTACAACTTTGTGAAGTAGTTCTTAGTGACTTGTGGGTTGTTGCATAGGCTCTTTATCGATCCAGCCATATGCTGTATTCAATTGTAAGTCTAGGTGTCTGCTAGAATCCTTGTTATCCAGTTCTTCCAAATAGTTGCGTTGGGATTACCAGTTTTTTTTTATATAGAATAGAACCGACCATTCCCTGTACTAAATCCAACCTTGGCAGAAAACCCCAGTCATCTAATTTTTTACAGCACTGGAAAACAGCATCTTTCTCGGCTAGGTTAAGGTGTTGGTGATGGCTATGTGCAGTTTGACAGGGCTGACATTCTCCCTTGAAGCAGAATTGGAGGGTAGTGCAGGGTATATTAAATTTTTTAGCGACAGCACGAAATGAGGTTTCTCGACCATCTTGCAAAGCCCAAATTACCTCCTGAACCCATTTTTCATGATTTCTTTGTTGCCGCAGCTTAGCCCAGCCCATACCCATAATTATTTGTGTGGTTTGCTCATGAAACGCGTGAACGGTGGAGCAAAGGGTAGATAATTAAGCCTGGAATGCCAAGGCTCGCTGGCAAGTGATGGCTCGCTTAACTGTGACATACGTTAAGCAATTGGACACAATCAGCAACTCAAAACAAACATATCAATGCCGTTCCGTCCTTCCCCTTTCATTTGGCTTTATACACACCTACACCTTGATAAACCGGATGGCAAGTGTTGACTATTTTTCATCCGATATTTCAAGTTATCCACTTTCATGTCTATGAAAAAAAAACCAGGCAATCAAAATATCATTATCCGGTATATCAAAAAATATTTCCATGTAAGGCAGGGGTGTGGAGATCATGGGACGCGTACGGATCCGATAAAACCCTTAATCCAAACTGCGTGTTTGAGCGAAATCTATCTGGTATATCAAGGGACTCTGCTTAACGAGGTGCGGTATATCAAGGTGTAGCTGTACTCCCTGTATGATGCCGAACACCTTAAATCAACACCGGCCATTCGACTCCATGATTACTAATACATAGCTTTAGAAAGGCATTCAGATCTAAAAAGGCATTCAATAAAAAATTTCAAAAATCCACCTTTTCAAATTTTCAAATCTGAAAAGGGGTACACCTTTTTTAAAAAATTTGGAACGGTAGAAGACCCCCCTGCCAGCGGCTTTTTGTGCAACGGTAGGAGGCTCTTATTGCAGCGGGAATTAGGGTTAGGTCAGGAGCAAATGACTCTTTTTTTTGTACTCCCGTACCATTTTCTTTAGCGAGAAAAAAATGCATCTATTCCGTGAACCATATTATCATTCACACCCCTCATCTCAGCCCCTAACATCAACAAAAATTTCTGAGGCATCTACTTTAATACGGCGCTAGTGTCAGCTTGGAGGTGGCTCGGTGATTCCGTTGTTGATCGGAATCCCAATACTGTACTAACATGAAAATGGTCTTCTTTGGTCTTCATATGGAATCGCTAATTCTTCGGAAGTAAATCACTAACATAGTGGTGAGATTAGAGTAATGGAGTTTTGTTATATAAGCGTTAACTGCATTTGCGAATTTCCATTGTAAAAAAGTGAAATACATAACGCTGGATTGCAGTTGTTTCTATCCCACAACTATTTCGAAATTCCGGATAACCAAGAGCGGGAAGTAAAAAAGCATCAAGGTATCACAGTAAACATGCCTCCCATTTCCTTTTTTTAATTATTATTGTTATACCACTAAAAATATCCTTACAAAGAAAAGAATGTCATAAGAAAAGAAAAATATGAAAAAAATAGTAAGAAAAAAAAAAAAAAAGTAAAAGGAAAGAATGAAAGAAAGTAAGAAATTATAAAGAAGTATTGAAAGAAAGGTTAGAAAGAAATATAAAAAAAAAAAAGAAAGAGATGGAAAAAAAAAAACATCAAAAATCAAAGGAAGGAGAGTCAGAAAACCCCAAATCAAACCC
>JABYPW010000806.1:0-20512 GCA_016880775.1 Phymatotrichopsis omnivora
TAGTAGAAGAAAAGCCTCTATTAATAGATAGTAGGATATTTTATTACCATAATTTTAAAAGAAATAAATTATTTCCTAAAAGTTAAAAAGACCTTTTATCCTATATATTTATTATTTATTATAGATATCTATTTCAACTTTACTAATGTATTAAAATTATTACTACAAATACCTCTCAAATAAGTAAAGATGAAGTATATAAATACCTATTTATAAGATAGAGGGATTAATGTGACCTAAATACCTTTATACTACTTATAGGCTTTGTGTTATAGAATACTATTTCTATGGTCTTCCTATTACAGCAGATGTCTTTGGCATAGTAAAGGCTTAGTAAAGTGCAAGTGCCACTCAACAGAGAATGTATTACTGAGTAAACTCAGATATCTCAACAGTTATAAGTCTAGATCCACAAATACCCTTTCCTACATTCGAAGAGAGAAGAATCAAAGTTTGAGAGTAAGAACGAATATATTCTTAAGGCTCGTAGCAAGTTTTAAGACTGAAGAGAGAAGGGAGGAAAGAACCCAGAAGTGACGAAACTCTTTTCCTTCCATCATACTCTATAGCAGGCGGCACTATTTGCGAACTTAATCGAATAGCCTAACTAAGAGAGGGAGTGATACATTACTAAGCACAAACCCAGAAGCGACTATACTCTTCTTCTATTGGTCACAATCTCTAGTGGAGTAGCACTATTTGCAAACTTAATTGAATGGCCTAACTAAGAGATGGAGCAATACATCGCTAAGTACCGTTAGGGTAACCCTTTATACGGCCATTAATGTCATTAGTCGCTTTCGCTTACAAGGACTGAACCAGTAATTAGGCAACCTTGCATAGTTGGGGAAAACTTGCTTACACTACAAAACCTACAACTAACCTAAAATTCGTGGTATAGAATGAGGTGAGCGGGATTTGAACCCATGACATTGCACATTACTACACAATAATACCAGGATAGCCATACCACTAGACCATCCTCACCCTGAACCCAGAAGCGACTATACTATATTCCCTATCTACATACACTTTTCCTCCAGTAGGGCATCTTTTTTACTAACTTAATAGGATGGACTAACTAGGGGAAAAGGGAGAAAAATGAGCCGCCTAGCAAGAAACAGAAAAGTAAAGAGAAAGGAAAAAAGGAAAAAAGGAAAAAAGGAAAAAAGGAAAAAAGGAAAAAAGAAAAGAAAAGAAGAAAAAAGAACAAAGAAAAAGAAAAAGAACCCTCCAAGTTCTGCGCTCTCCAAACTCATAGAAAAGTCCTCCTCTTACTTTCCTACCTTCTACTATCTCTAATCTAGTATGATATAGGGGTCCTCTGGCGGGCCTGATTTCGGGGGTGGTCTTCCAAGTCCTTTTTCAAAGAGTTTTTCCCATAGCTTTGGGTTTCCATAGAGTATTGTTTCGAGTTTCGTGTTCTTACGGATGTCTTTTTTCAGGCTTTGCGAGGGACGGGCATTTGAGGATGTAGTGTTCGATGCTTTATTAGGTTCTGCAGAGGTATATATTATGTTCTCTATCCCATAGCTAGAAGTTTAGGATGTAGGCTTATCCTATTCAGAATTAGTATGCTCTCATGGCTGCGAACCTTACAAGGTGGTCATATTTGTTGGTTGCTGGGTCCTTTCTTCTAGTATAGTTTTCAAGTTTTTCTTTGGTATTTTTTTTTATTCTTTATTTGATCGTGCTTCTTAAAAGTATGCTTTTCTAGCTAGAGGACTTGTATGCTTAGGCTTTTGACGCTTTCTTAACTTCTTCGTCCACTTTTTCATTTCCTGTGATTCCTTCATATGCCAGGACCTAGTCTATGTTTGCTGTGATGCCTAGGTTCTGCAACCTGTTATTCATTTCGAAGATGCATTAGGTGATGTGTGGTGTGGCTGATAGGTATAGGTTTTGTGCTACAGTGAGCGCGGCCTGCAAGTTGCTGAGGACTGTTAACCTTTTGACTTCTGGGTACTTTCGTTTTAGGTTTTCAGTGATTTTAAATACTAGGTGTATTACTTCTAGCTCGCTGTCGAAGACTTGTGCTCCAGTCCCTAGGCTTTTGCTGATTTTAAGGATTTAGTTTTAGCCTATATATGCAATGAGCCCAATTCTAATCTGGTTTTTGTTGCTGACTTACGATGCATAAGTGAAGATGGCTAGGTGGTTGCTGTCGAAGATTCTTGGGAACAATTTCAGTTACTCCTTCTTTTCTTTGAACTTGGCCAGGACTAGTTTTCCTTTGGTTCCTATAGGCTATGCACTCATGGGGGGGGCTAGTTGGGCATGCGAGAAGGGTCTGTGTCATAGTTCTTCTTTTATTGTCTATAGCATATCATCTATCTGGGGCATCCTGGTCATTGATCATATGCTTGAGAAGGTTTTGCAACTCCAGATTAGCATTCTGGGTAGGCGGGGGCCTTTGTTTAATTGGTCAGGGAGGTGAGGTATTCTTCTGAAGTTAGGGTGGTCTAATCCTATTGCTAGTAGTCTGGCTCCGTAGTTTGCCTGGTACCTTTAGACTTCTATTTCTAGAGGGTTTAGGCCTACTTCTTTTATTGCTTTTTTGTTGTTCATGGTCCTGAACATTGAACAGGCCCATTTTGCTGCTTGGGCTGAGCCTTTGTCCAGGATTTTTATGGCCTTGTTGGTTATAAGGTTTGGGTGAAATGTGTCTGCTCTGTAGTATAGTGACAGGTATATTGTGACGGATCACCCTATATGGTTCGTATATGACTCGGTAAGGATACCTCAGGCACGCTTCGCAAACGCTACTGAGTAAACTCAGATATCTCAGCTAAACGAAAGCTCAACTGGAAGATATCGTTCCTACAACGAACAGGGTGGACTTCAAGTGTTGAAGACGAGAAAAGACGAATATATTCTTTGAGGCTCGAAGATAACTCAAAGGCTCGTACAATGGTACTCGCAGAGAAGACAAGGTAGCTAAGTGCTGAAGAAGGAAGGAAGGAAAGACAACAAGACAGAAACACCCACGCGCTTATATATCCCATCCTTCACCCGAGCTGACAAAGAGATGACAAAGGAAATAGAAATACAAAGAACTAAGACCCTTCTAGACCATCTCCTGATTCTCAATCGCCGAAACCTGTAGAAGAGTCCGAAGAGGACAGGACGCAATTAGTACTCGATTTGACTATGATCGCCTATTACTCTCTCGGGCCTCACTCCCGATTAGTGATAGTCTCTCGCGATACGAGTCCGATCGCCCGATCATGACCTCATAGCTGACTAGGCCAATATCGCGTCATGCCGATAGCCGATCACATGCCTGTGGGGCTGACGTTCCGCGCTTAGTCAAGGCTAACGGCAACGCCACACCATGCCACGCCACGCCATAAGGTCATGTGATAGAGGATCGTCTCCAGAGTGCTTAACACAATGGTGAAGGGTAGAGACGGCATACTCACATGTTGACAATCTAAGTGTAACCTCCATCATAGCGCATCGTCCAGGTACCTTGACACTGACCACTACCGGTGTTCATAACAGATATGATTAGTAATACGAATTTGTCAGAATGAGTTATAGAGGTTCTAAGGGTTTCTTTCAGGTTCTTTATCTTATATAATCTCTTATATCATTGATAACTCATTTCTTTGGATGGAAAAGTATTTAAGGACAGTCTTTAGCTAGGTCTATATTCTTCTTTTCCTTCTCTCTTCAGTCTATAAACTAGCTACAAGCCTCAAGAATATATTAATTCTTACTCTAAAACTTTGTTCTATCTCTCTTACCTTCATACTAGGAAAGTGTATTTATAGATCCAGACTTAGAATGGATAAGATATCTGAGTTTACTCAGTAATACTATCTTCATTGAGTGGTACTTGCATTTTACTGAAATCTACCTTCTCAAAGACACCTACTATAATACTATATTCTTAAGTTATAGCTAGCGATAACACTCCCATGCCTGATGTTACTACTGCTCTTACCCTCTATAAGGGCAAAACTCTTTATAAACTGGGGCAAGCCCTATCTATCTCAACTCAGTCTGGCAGGAAGATCTTAGAAACCTAGATCGAGCTGGATGATTCAGCTCAGAAGTTTGTGGAGAAATACCAAGTCTCTATTCTCAACAACTTCATTGAGCTAGACAATGCCTTACTCTAAGTACAAGACTTTATTGGGGATGAGGCTTACTAGGAGATCAAGGCCTAACTCCTGGAGGACTTCCAGTAATAAAAGGAGGAAATATAGGGTATTCTCTTTTCCAACATCCTGACCTATAAGCAGATAGGGAAAAAGCTAGGTAGATGGTGACAACATTCTGATGGTTTGAAGAACCACAACTCGATGACCTATTTCCTTTATTATTCCCTTTATTCAAGAAGAGACTCAGAAAGGTATAATACAACATATTTAGAGCTGGTGATCTAGGGATTTTCTTAGCCCTAGTTCTTAGTGGCTAGGCCACTGGTTAAGTAGCTTATACTCTTAGAAAGAATTGATAACTTCATGACTCATAACTTATGATACCCATGATGCATAAATTCCCTTTTAGACTGTACACATATGTTTATAGATCTTATTACTTAACGTTTAATGCTTAGTTTCTTTTCTTTACCTCTTTTACCTGCCTGAGGATAGCCTTAAGGTTGAAATACGCAGGTCATATAGTAGTACTAACACTCTTTCTCTCATACTTTACAATATCTACGACTGTTTTCCTCACACTGCCCTTTCACTCATACATATAACTAGGTACTGCGACATCTAGCCATGATGTTTCTAGTAGAGATCAGGGATCCTATTCCTAGATATAATGACCATTGCTTCTAAAACTGAAGGCCCCAAGTAGGGGAAATGGATTAAGGTTCCAGTGATACTTTGCTGGCATACCTCTATTAACTACAAAATCCAAACCTACACTATCACAGCTACTACTAAACTAGACAATGGAGCTATAGGAGTACTTATCTCTGATAGGCTCCTAGTCCCCACATGCAAATACTAGGTACCCATCGATGTCTATGCCTACGATAGAACCTGTAAGCAATAATGGTATTATACACCGAAGCTCTAGATGCAAATCCAAAACTACAAGGAAAGCATGGACTTCGATATAGGACTGACACCCCCTGATGTTAACATTTACCTCCCTATGAAGTAGTTCTAAGATCACAACCCTACAGTGGACTATGACAAGATAGAGCTAGTGGGTTTCTACTATAACGAGTGTAAACATCATCTTGTCAAACCCTAGATCTCCAAAGCTTCAGCTTGCAAAATCTTACAAGATGATAACTTTCACACTAACACTATGGCCATGGGTGGAGGTTTACTTGGACAGGTGGACACACCTATCAGTCCTTCAGAGATACTATGATAGTACTCTACAATAGCAAGGCTGCTAGTGGGAGACTTCATGGAGCTCTTCCTACATTCCTTGTCCATCAGCTCTTTAGACTAAAACAAATAGGAATAACTATTCTCTAAAGTCTTCTCATAGCAGTTGGTATCCCAACTACTACCTCACTGAGAATGGGATATGAAGTTGACCTTGAAGGATAGAGCCCAACCTCCCTGTGGACCAATTTACAAACTCTCAGAAATGGAGCTCAAAGCCCTCCAAGAATACATTGACACTATATTAAAGGAAGGCAAAATAAGACCTTCCAAATCCCCAGCTAGAACTCTAATCCTCTTTGTCAAAAAGGCTGATAGATCCCTCTACCTCTGCATTAACTATCAAGAACTCAACAAAGTCCTTATCTAGAACTAATACCCCCTTCACCTTATGGGCAAGCTTCATAATAGAATTGGTAATGCTAAAATCTTCACCAAGCTCAACCTCAAGAATGGCTATAACCTTATTTGAATAGCTAAAGGAGATGAGTGAAAAACTACCTTTTGCACAAGGTATACGCAGTTCAAATACCTCGTCATGCTATTTGGTCTTTGCAATGCCCCAGCTGTCTTCCAAGAAATGATAAACACCATACTCTATAATCTCCTTGATGTTGGTGTCATAGTCTATTAAGACAATATCCTCATATAGGTGGAAACTTAAGAGGAGTATGATCACCTAGTACAAGAAGTTCTTTCATAGCAGGACAAGCAATAGCTAGCCCTGAAACCATCAAAGTGCCATTGGGTGGTTGACAAAGTCGAGTTCTCGTCAGCCCGCACCCAGGCTGGTCTCTTCTGTCTAGCAGTAAATGATGATTCCCTTTCAGATACTCCAGAACTCCTACACCTTCCCGACCATGCAAACCACGGCTTAGCGAGACACTTCTCTCGCGACGATACCCGAGATACATCGTCGACCATGTCAACATTCATCTGAGGCCCAACCATGTTAAGCGAGTAGGTGGACAGACTCCCACGATTGGTCTCCTCTGGAGGTTGGGACACAGGATCATACTATCATTCCAGGCTCACTTAGCAAGCCTCTGATCACACCACGTCAACACAGCACTCTCAGAGCTCCTAGGAGGGGTACCTAGGCCCCCCAGAGTGTCGCCCTGATTTTATTGAGGATGCAGCAGTGTCCACTCTAGTTTTCCCACAGTCGCATCGGGTGGCCTTTTCCTTTGTTGCGATAAGCAACCGTATAGTCGGTAGAGGTGGAGGATTTCTTTTGTTCTAAGGGAAATGCGAGATGGCAGGAGTGGAGGATTTCCTTTTGTAGCTATGTCACTCATTTTTCTTCCTTTTCTAAACCTAGCTAGTCCATCCTATTAAGTTAGGGTAAAAGATGCCCCACTAGGAGGTAAAGTGTATTTAAATAATGGGAATAGAGTTTCGACAAAGTCAAGTTCCTTAGGTTCATCAACTTAGCTTAAGGGATTAAAATGGTAAAAGACAAAATTGAAATAGTTCTAGAATCGCTAACTCTAAAAATGGTCACTGATGTTAGGTCCTTCCTTGGATTTGCAAACTTCTATCGAGTATTCATTAAAAACTTGTCAAAATTTACAGTCCCTCTCATGGACCTTACCAAAAATGATACACCATAGAAATAGGGAAAAGCTTAAGATGACTCATTCTCTGAGCTCAAAAAATGCTTCACCTCTGTACCCATTCTCTCACACTACGACTCTAATATTCCTCTGGTAGTAGAAACTGATGTGAGCGACTTCACTATAGGTGGAGTTCTCTCACATCAGTTCCCAGATGGCTCCTTGTATCTGATCACCTATTTCTTAAGAAAGATACATCCCCTGCAGTGAAATTATGAAACCTAGGACAAGGGGATGCTAGCAGTTTATGCTTACCTTTATAAGGAATAGAGGTACTAGTGCAAAGGTTCCCTTTCTCCCATTTTGGTATTGACAGACCATAAGAACTTGGAGTACTTTGCCATGACAAGAACTCTGTCATGTAGGTAGGTAAGGTGGATGGAGATATTGGGGACTATTGACTACAAAATCATGTACAGGCCAGGTACTAAGAACACCAAGGCTGATGCACTATCACGATATGGGGACTACATGTGATGGATCACCATATATGGTTCGTATATGACTTGGTAAAGATACCTCAGGCACACTTCGCAAACATTACTGAGTGAACTCAGATGTCTAAGCTAAATGAAAGCTCAAGTTGAAGATATCTTTCCTACAATGATCAGGTGGACTTCAAGGTAAAAGATAAGAAGAACGAATATATTCTTTAAGGCTCGAAGATAACTCAAAGGCTTTCACAATAGTGATCACAGAGAAGACAAGAAGTTATGTGCTAAAGAGGAAAGGAAAGAAAGACAACAAGACAAAAACAACCATGTGCTTATATATCCTTTCCTTCACCTGAGCTGACAAAGAGATAACAAATGAAATGGAAACACAGAGAACCCTTCCATGTTCTAGACCATCTCCTGATTGCTAATTGTCATAACCTGTAGAAGAGTCCAGAATGGACAGGACACAATTAGTACTTAATTTGACTATGATCGCCTATCACCCTCTCGGGCCTCACTCCTGATTTCTGATAGTCTCGCATGATATGAGTCTGATCGCCTGATCATGACCTCATAGCTAACTAGGCCAATGTTGCATCATGCCGATAGCTGATCACATGGTAACTGTGGGGTTATCCTTCTGTACCTAGTCAGGGCTAATGGCAAAGGCACACAATGCCATACCATGCAATGAGATCATGTAATAGAGGATCATCTGCAGAGCACTTAACACAATAGTGAAGGGTAGAGATGGCATACTCACATGTTGATAACCTAAGCATAACCTCTATCATAGCGCATCATCCAGGTACCTTGATGTGGACCACTACCATTGTTCATACCACTACGCCCCTTCTAAGGTGCATAGTCCCCATGTGCATAGGAGTTAGCTTTATGTCTATTCTCCTTCGGTCCCTGGGAGCAACTGGGATGAGAGGACAGTTTCCTGCAGTCTGTAGGGGGAGATCATCCTAACTCGAAGGAGCTTAAAGGGGACTTAGGATCATGCAGAGGACACAATGGTGTCACCCTACTGCATTAAAGGGAAACTAACTGTAAAGGAAAGAGCAACTATATATACCTCAATTCCTTATTCTCTGCTTGTGTAGTAGAGCCTCCTCTGAGTTAGTGGCTTAGTACTCTGCCTCCAGATAGGCCTGTCGAAAGGTTAAGAGAGCATCGATAGGTTCACCATTAACTAGCAGTAACTCCAAGGGTTCCCTACTACCCTCATCCTGCGAGTATCCTTCCCACAACAGCAAATATTCCACCTGCTTAGTTTTCCAATTGTTCTGGACCTTGGCGATTTTGGAAAGGAAGAAGTAGTTCTTACCCTCCTTAATCTTATGAGCAGGAGGAGGATGAATAGTAAAACAGCTAGATACGTAATAATGTTCCAGCTTCAAGACATGGAAAACAGGGTAGATCTTCCAAGAGAAGGCAAGCTTGAGCTTGTAGGCCCAAGGCCCTATAGGTTTGATTACCTTAAAGGGGCCTGTAAACTTGGTGTCTAGCTTGCAGGAAGGTCAGGAGGGGTTGATATCATCTCACTTAAGGAGGATGTAGTCGCCAGGCTTAAGAGCTAGGAAGGATTGGTGAGACTTGTTATACCATGCAACTATCTTCTGCTAGGCTGTAAAGAGATGTTACCAGATGGTGGTCTATTCTCTTATTAGAGCCTCACTTCCCCAATAGGTGGAGACTGTTTATACAGCATCGAGCAAGGGGTGATATCCAAAATTGGCAAAGAAAGGGGACACCCTGGTGGAGGATGATTTGGCATTATTGTACATGAATTCTGCTATGGTGAGAAAGAATACCTAATTTAATTACTTGTAGTTAACATATGTACGGAGGTAAGCTTCCAGGACCTGGTTCAGGTATTCAGTTTGCCTATCTGTTTGGGGGAGAGCTACTATGCTCTTTGACAATCAAACCCTGAGATTTTCCATCATATGACCCCAAAAGGATTTGAACTTAGGGTTACAGTCAGAGACAATATTGGCTTGAAGACCATGGTATCTCCAAATCTCACAAATGAAAATGTTGGTCAGGTGCCTGGAGTCGATATTAGGGCCGACATATATGAAGTGTGCCATATTGGAAAAATGATCAACGATTACCCACACTTAGGTAAAGCTGTCAGAAGGAGGAAGGTCTATTACGAAGTCCATGGAGATCTATTCCCATGGCCTGTAGGGTATCTCCAATGGGAGTAGTTGCCCATAGGCCTTGTATCAGCAGGCTTTATTCCGTTGGTACTAGTCGCACACAGAGATATACTCAGCTATATCCTGCCATCGATATGGCTAGTAGAAGTCCCTGTCGACAAGATCAAAGGTCTTGTCTTAGCCTAAGTAGCCTGCTTTAGGGTGCTCATGCCTAGACTTGAGAACCTCAGTGCAGAGAGATGGGGGAACATACCACAGGCCATTCTACATTGGAATGCCATCATGAATACTATAGGGTTCCTATGGCAAGCTTAGAATACATTAGCATTCAGGGTCAGTAGCAATGGCTTCTCTCAAGGCTTGGTAAAAGGAAGGATTGAGCAAGGTGTATAACTTCTCAATCGCAGCAATATACTGTCCTTTCTTGAGAAAAAGAAGACCAAGTTCAGGTACCCCCTCTGTAGGGATATGGTCCCCATGTCTGCTTAAGGTATCAGCCACATCATTGGACTTACCTGGCTGATACACACTCTGCAAATCGATGGTGCCCAATTTCTCCATCTACCGGGCCTATCTTCTAGAGAGGAGCTGAGTAGTTGTAAAGTACTCCAGGTTCTTATGGTCGGTCACCACCAGTACTGGATGAGCTATTCCCTCACATTAATGTCTCCATTGCATGTAAAGGCAGTCCAACACTGCAAGTATTTCCTTGTCATAAATCTCGTAATTCCACTCTGCTGGTTCAAGTTTGCGAGAGTGGAAGGTCAATGGGCTAATAGAGCCATCAGGAAACTGGTACGACAGCATGCCCCTAAGGGCAAAGTCACTGGCATCGGTTTCAGCTTGAAGGGGGATGAGAGAGTCATGATGGACAATGATAGGTAAAGAGGTAAAGAGGGCCTTAAGGGTGTCAAAGGCAGATTGCTGCAGAGGCCCATAGGTCTAGGGTTAGTCTTGTTTAGTGAGGTTTATCAGGGGCATAGCAACCTTCGAAAATCTTTGGATGAAGACCTGATAAAAGTTTGCCAGGCCTAAAAAGGAATGGACATCGCAAACCGTAGTGGGAGTCAGCCAATCTCAGAGAGCTTGGATTCTATCCTTAGAGATACTAATGCCCTTGTTGGAGATGATGAACCTAAGGAATTCCATTTCATAGACTGACCAGATGCACTTGGTAGGATTGAGTGCCAGCTTATGGTGGTCAAGGCACTTGAGGACTTCGTGCATAAGGTAGTTATGTTCTTCCTTGGTCACGGCATAGATTAGGATGTTGTCCTAATATATAAGGACATCTAAATTGAGGAGGTCACAGAAAATCGTATTCATCATTTCCTGAAAGACAGCACAGGCATTGTAGAGACCAAATGGCATCACCAAATACTCGTACTGGCTGTAATGAGTACGAAAAGAAGTTTTCCACTCATCACCCTCAGCTATGCGAATGAGGTGCTAGATATTTTTGAGGTCAAGCTTGGTAAACCATTTTACATTGCCAATTCTGTCTCTCAGTTCACCTATAAGGGGGAGAGGATAGCGGTTTTGAATAACAATCTTATTCAAACCCTGGTAGTAGATACATAGGCAGAAGGAACTATCAGCCTTCTTCATGAACAGGACAGGAGTACCTGTAGGAGACTTAGAGGGCCTTATCTTCCCCTCCTTGATCATCTGATCAAGGTACTCATATAGGGCCTAGAGCTTAGTCTCAGACAGATGGTAAAGCAGGCCCTAGAGAGGAGTCATTTATTCCTTCAGATCAATTTTGCAATCCTATTCCCTATGGGGAGGGAGAGAAGAGGCAAGATGTTTGGAGAAGACAGTAGGATAGATCTGTTCCCACTTATCACCTTTAGAGGTTGATGAGATGGAAGACTGCATAAAGAGCTCAGCAAAATCACTAACTAGAGCCCTAGTCATGGCAGCACACCAACGATGGACTACTCCTTCATTAGCTAGGGTATCTACCCACCCTAACAGCCTACCTCCAACAGCTTCAGAGTTGGCATAGAAGTTGTCATCCTGAATCAATTCAAATGCCGAGGCCATCTGGACATTATGCATCACGAAATAGTTCTTGCATTTGGAGTAGGGGAATCCTACGAGAATAGCCCAGTTATAATCAACCTGTGGTTCATAATCTTAGAACCACTTCACAGGAAGATAAATGTCCACATCTAGAGGCATAGGGCCAACATTGAAATCAATAAGTTCATGATAGTTAAGGACCTGCATCTGCAGCTTAAGAGTTTAATACCACTCTTACTTGCAGGAACCATCATAGGCAAAGATGTTGACTGCCTAGGACTATTTCTTCTTAGGGACAGGGAGCTGATCTGAAATATAAGCACCGGTCACTCTATTATCTAGCTTGGCTATATCTGTAATCACATACACTTAGGGACCCTCAACAGAATGGGTTTTCCAGTGCAAGGTAACTGGAACTGTAACACACCTGCCCTGGGCACGGCCTTCTTTAGAGGAGAAAGTGGTTAGCATGGTGGCGGTAGCGAATATGTTCCCTGATCTCTCCTAGGAAACTTATGGCTAGAGCTTGCTATATATCTTGTCTGCAAGGGGGTAGTTAGAGGACATGGGAGTTGGAAATGCAGTGGAGGCAGAGTGGACAATTCGATGGAATAAGTTGTAAAGAACAGTAGTCTGCTATATGGCCAGTGCATTTCGACCTGGAATGGGTCCTCCTTAGGTAGAACTTTAGAAAGTAAAAAAAACAACCTCTAACCAACACCTCTATGAAAAGAAGGAAAATAATACATGAGGGTATCATAATAGTCATAACAGATATCAGGTCATAACACATCACTCATGGGTATCATCAATTACATTATCCTCAATGCTGGCAGGCCTACCTACCAAGAATGGAATGATAGTTCTGAACACTAGCTCCTTAGTTAAGAAAGGCATAAAGGAAATTCTAATCAATAGACTTTAAGGAAATTTCATGCACAAAAACCCAATGCTTCAAACTAACTAGGTCTTAAAGGAAACCAAGGAAAAAACAGAACTGGGGAGGTGGCATGAGATGCCACAAGGAGAGGACACTTACACCATGGGAATATTATCCCCATCCTTCTAGTCATCCAGGAGATCGACTACTCTAGACACAGATATCTTTTCCTGCTTAGAGAAGGAAGAGTTTCCATCATCATCGGCCTAGCATTTGGTGGTCATTGACGTAATCTTGACTACTGAGATGGAGAACTTCCAAGTCGAATAACAGTCCTTAATACTGTGGTGCTTGGACAAGCAGTGGAGATAGGCCTTATCCTTCTTGGCCTACTTCTTCTCTTCCTCAGTGCATCAAGGAAGCCTCCCTTTATCCTAGGAAGAGGACCCCAAGGGATGCTTTTCCTAGGTCTTTTTTATCTTAGAAGGAGTAGACTGGCTGGAAGTCTGGAAGTCTGCTGAGTCGAATGTCCCTTCTAGGACTGCTGGATGGCCACCTAGGCATCCTCCATTGCTAGCCTGACCTATACAACATGAGATAGCTATTCAGCTGCAGTGGTGTCATGTTGGGTCTGGGCTGCCATTACTAGGTGGAGATCTTCTTTCAGCCCTCTCTCCACCCAAAACGTAAAGGTTTCCTGATTATGCTAGATAATCTGGTTGAGTGCCTCTATGTGGGTGAGGTAGCAGAGGATACCCTTTGTCTATTGAGTGCTGATCATCTCCCTTTTGGCCTAGGGCTTTGTGGCAAAGGCTCTGAAGTAGACCTTCACCGCTTCAGTGAAGTCCTCCTAGATGGTATTCTACTAAGTCTATCAGTGAGCGTTAGCCCTTCACCAAGTTGCTGCTATACCTGTTATATACATTGAGCCAAACCTGGTCTTGATCTAGTCATGTGGGAAGGCATGGGCTTAGAGGGTAAAGTAGTTTTTACACTGTTCGATGAACTTCATTATGTCCTCAGCCTTCCTTGAAAACTTTTCAGGATTAGCAGGCTTAGGACACTTGAAGCTGGCAGATAGCATATGAGGTATAGCAGGAGTTGAGGGATTAGAGTGAGGTGCTGGTGGGGCAGTTTGTTAGAGTATCTCTTGTACAATCTGGACTACATCACTCTCCTGAAGGGGATGAGGAGAGGTTTTACAGGGCAGTGGTACAAAGGAGCCAAAGGAGGTTGGTCCCCTTCCCTAGGAAGGTCCCAGTATAGTGGAATGGGAAGGAGCCAGAGGAGGAGTAGGGGAGATAGGCTAGGAAGGTGGGCAAAAGGAAGGGAGCCTAAGGCAAAGGCCATAGGGATGTGGAGGAGGAGCAGTGATATAGGTTACTCCATCGTCGAGGTCAACCTTATCCAGGTTTCTTGAGACCAGAGGGGACACTATAGACCCAAAATACTCCTTGTACTGATAGTACAAGTCCTTCCACATTTTGGCATCATCATTGGCCTTCATTAGGTCTTCCCTGAGCTTGACCACATCTTCCTTCCTCAAGGTAGACCTACCTGAGAGAGCCTCATTCTCTGCCTTGAGGCACAGAACCTGATATTCTGCCTCCTTAAGCCTAGCCTAGAGGGGGACCTCACCCTACTCTAGGACTTCTACTCTGGCCTTAGCTTCTGCCAGAGATACTGTCAAAGTTGTGATTTGCTCATTAGGAGAGGCCAGCAAGTGCAGAGCCTAGTCTGTACGCTGCTGGCAGAGCCCACTTAACTTGTTGTTGAGCTCAGCAACTACATCATGATAGGCCTTATTCAGGGTGTTGGTGTAGTCTGCCTCTCTTTGAGCAAAAGAGGTTCACTCCTTCTGGATATACTCGATAGCAGACAGGAGTAGATTTGTCATTGATAGGGGAAAAGCTATAGAGAGCTTGGGGAGGGGTTTCTGAATAGTGTGGTGAAGAACGATGGTGGTGTAGACAATTGAATCAACATTGTCATGCTGCTTATAAAACTCCTCCTCAGTATCTTGAAGTACCCATTTGAAGGGCTCTTCCCTAAGGAATTGCCAAGCCTTATGCAAGGCTTATACTGTAGCTATATAGTTGTTGATGACCATCTTTTGGTGCTTGTTAGTGTAGGATAACTCAGCAGGTTTGTGGTCAATCATGGCCTCCTCATATATAGAGACATTGGAGGCTGAGGATTGTGTAGTCCAAACTGTTCTGGCTGAAGGGTTAGTGAGCTGTATACCCATAACGAGAGTAAGAGAGGATGTATCAGGTATCAGAACATCGGAAGAGGAAGAAGCCATCTTCTTTAAAGAATATAGTGTAACAGATCACCCTATATAGTTTGTATATGACTCAGTAAAGATACCTCAGGCATGCTTCGTAAACATTACTGAGTGAACTCAGATGTCTCAGCTAAATGAAAGCTAGACTTGAAGATATATTTCCTATAATGATCCGGTGGACTTCAAGGTAGAAGACAAGAAGAACGAATATATTCTTTAAGGCTTGAAGATAACTCAAAGGCTTTCATAATGGTGATCGTAGAGAAGACAAGATACTATGTTCTAAAGAGGAAAGGAAAGAAAGAGAATAAGACAAAAACAACCACATGCTTATATATCCTTTAATTTACCCAAGCTAACAAAGAGATAATAAATGAAATGGAAACACGGAGAACCCTTCCACATTCTACACCATCTCCTAATTCCTAATCGTCGCAACCTGTAGAAGAGTCCAGAATGGATATGATGTAATTAGTACTTAATTTGACTATAATGGCATATTACCCTCTTAGGCCTCACTCCCAATTTGTGATAGTCTATTACGATATGAGTCTGATCGCCTGATCGTGACCTCATAGCTGACTAGGCTAATGTCACGTCATGCCGATAGCTGATCACATGGTAACTCTAGGGCTATCCTTCCATGCCTAGTCAGGGCTAACAGTAAAGGCATACTATACTACACTATACTATGAGGTTATATGATAGAGGATTGTCTCTAGAGCGCTTAATACAATGGTGAAGGGTAGAGATAGTATACTCACATGTTGACAACATAAGTATAACCTCTATCATAGTGCATCGTCTAGGTACCTTGATGTGGACCACTACCAGTGTTCATAACACCACATCCCTATGGAGGGGGTACAAGAGTGCGAACTCCTTTTCCTCAAACCTGGACAATATATTGCAGTATCTGAAAGGGTTGCTTGTAACATTTACCTGGAATTTGTTGAAGATCTCTGTCATGCTCTGGTCTTAGACCTAGAAACCTAGGAACTTGTCAACAAGCTTCTATGTAGCTATGAAGTCGCAGATGGTATGCTGCTCTATTATAACCTGTGGTTTGTCCCCTTATACCTCCATACATTGGTCCTGAAGATAAGGCATAATCATATAATGGCTGGCTATATAGGCTAAGATAAACTTTATAAGCTCATCACTAGGGATTTTTACTGGCTAACAATGTACAAAGATATATCCGAATATGTCGCAGCTTATCACACTTGTTAAATAAATAAGGCCCATCGATATAAGGCTTATGTATAACTCCTACCCCTTAAGCTCCCTTATAAGCTATGGGAAAGTATCTCCATAGACTTCATCACTGAACTTCCTCCCTTATATGTCCATACCCAAATTTAGGATATTGGGGACCGGTTCTCGAAAATAGAACATTTCATCGCTCTTGGCACTAACACCACCTTGAAGGACCTGGAAAACATATTTGTTTTAGAAATCTGGAAGCACCATTGCCTACCTACTAATATTGTCTCTAACTAAGATCCTAAATTTTAGGTTTGGTAGAAAGAAACCATGACTGCCGTATGTATTAAGTTGTCAGTCTCAACTGTAGCTCACCCCCAAATGGATGGCCAGACTGAATATCTTAACTAGATCCTTGAGGCATACCAAAGGAACTAAGTTACCTATGACTAAATGAACTGGGCCTCAATCTTGGTAATGGTAGAGTTCACCTATAATAACTCGATCTCCTCCGCCACCAACCAAACACCCTTTTACACTAACTATATGTACCACCCTGATCCAGATGCGGTGTCCACCATCAAGGCATTCAAAGGATCATAGGAAGTTGAACATAACTGGAAGGATATTCGTACCTACTTACTCACCATCTAATAATAGGTAATTAAGTGGTATGATGTGAAACACCTTGCCTTCCCTGAGCAGACTCCTGGATCTCTACTGCTTCTTGGAAAGGACAACCTCCTGAACCTCAAACCTTTGAAAAAGCTTAATGCTAAATTTGCTGGCCCCTTTGAAGTCATCTCTAAAGTTAGACCTAGGGCATACAAACTCAAGCTTCCCTTCAACTGGAAGATTTATCCTATCTTCCATATGTCTCAACTCGAACTATATAAGTAATTGACAAATTTTTTAGCACTAGATAAGCTAGTACTAGAATTAGACAACAGGGAAGAGGCTTACTTCATTGAAGGAATCTCGAAGGTGTGTTTTAACCAGCAAAGGAAATAGATGGAATACTTCAGCCTCTGGGAAGGTTATCTATATAATCAGGGCATATGGGAACCGTTGGAAAATCTATTGGTGAATAGAGAACTAATCGATACCTTAGTAAAGTTCTAAGATAGCCAACCTCACTCTAAAGAGAATACCAAGAGACCTGCAAAGGATGGGTTAAGGAGAAAGCAGAGAAGGATATAGATAGGCAAGTCCCCTTATCCTTCATATAAGAGGCTGACAGTTATAGTCACATCGACTTAAACTGCTTCACTCTTAAGTTATAGGACCTTCACTCAAAGTATTAAGGAAGGATATGAAATCCTTTCGCAAGATACCTCTTATCAGGCTATCTTGGAAAAAATACAAAATGCTAATAACCTTATATATGTGAGGGCATATAGCATTAGGAGGGGTGTAGTGTTACAGATACAGTACTAAGGCCTCTGCATGATAATAGGTTATGTTAGCTGAGCACCTTCAGTGAGTATTCCTACCTCTCTAGTATGTAAGGACTATGTAGAAGTGCACTCAGCCTCTGAAGATTGGAATGTTTCGCCTCTATCATGATGAGTCAGGATCTGACTAATCCATAATCCGCTGATATGCACCCTAACATGTGATCAGATTACTTAGGTAACTCGCACATCTAGTCAACATAATAGTATGACCTATGAACTGATCAAGCCTATATTACATGATGACGATTAACCTGAGATTAGCGATCTATTGCTCATACATTGCTAATCATTTCCTTTATGACTCCTAGGAATGATACGATTAGTGATACAAATTTGTTAGAATGAGTTATGGAGGTTCTAAGGGTTTCTTTCAGGTTCTATTTCTTATATAATCTCTTATATTATTGATGACTCATTTCTTTAGATGGAAAAGTATTTAAGGACAGTCTTTAGCTAGGTCTATATTGGAATGGAGACTTAGGGCCCCTCGGTAGTTCATCTTTCTTTCCGCTTTTGTTGTTCCCTTTGTGTAAAAGTTTCGTGAGTTTGGCTTGTGTTTTCTCCTTTGTCTGCTCTCTTTCCTTTTTCTTTGGTTAGTGTTCTATGCTTTTACCTCGATTCCTTCCGGTTGTTGTAAGGTTCACCTCGCTGGAGATGGGAAAGGGGTTCCCCGGGCTTTTCTTTTTCCTGTTCGCTTAAAGTCTTTCTGCTGTTTTTACGTGCTGGGTGGTCGCTTTTGTGCCGGTCGCGTTTTCTTTTTGGTTTTTACTTTCCCCTGCCGCTCTCTCCCTTCCGCCCCGTTTCTCCCTTAGTTTATTGCGTGTAAGCGAGGAGGATTCGGGAACAAACCTGTATTTTATCTTGTAAACTGTAGGCTGCGCTACCGATATTAGGTCGGCTGTCTTTTTACCTCGCGTCATAGCTTTCCATAGCTGCAAACGGAGGTTCTTTATGACGACCCCTAGCGGGGTCGTAAAAGATAAAATAAAAATAAATTTCCCCCCCCCCCAGCTAGGTCTATATTGCCCAAACTCCCTGCTAGCTTGCTTCAAAGGATAAGCTTGTTGGCAAACCCACATCATCAATTGTCATCACTGTAGTGGTGAACAATAACTACCACCGCATCTCCCAAGGCCTAACTATGCTTAACAAGAATCATCAGACTGACCCCTACATTGCCTGCTTGAAGGCTACATGTTACAAACACTGATTTTATAGTAGTATTACCTAAACTATAAAAGGGCTATACCTGATGGTCATATAAGGCTTACATGAGTTCATATAGAATGGCATGGCATAATAGAGGCTTTGATGAACTCATTTAAAGCTAACCTAATAGATATGCTATGATTAGCTATATAGGCAATATACAAGTCTTATCGAAGATAGAATATCTGGTCAAACCTATGATGATCATAGGTAATCTTTACCAAGTCTATGATCAGTGTTCAGCATAATTGTGTTACCTTAGAAGGAACCTAAGAGAGACACTTACATGAAGTTGCTTCTATAAGGTTCGAATAATATCATTCCTTATCTAATAGGATACATATACTGGTGTATTTAAGGAGGATGATAAGAGGAGGCTTCACGAAGCCTACCTCAGTACGACATCCTTCGGAGATACCATAGGCTTCTCTAAGCCCACCTCAGTGGTATCTTCATCTTTGATACCGTAGGCTTTACAAAGCATACCTCAGCGGTATCTCCTTCCTCAATACTGATGGGCTTGTCGATCTGGCAGCTTGGGACAGTGGTGAAGGTCTCGTTCTACAGAATATGATCCTGAAGGTGAAGACTGTGTACCACATACACCTGTGTGTGGTCCCAGGTTCAACTCCGCTGTAAGTCAACTTATGAATTACCCTCCTGGGAATCATAATAGTCTTATGACTGTAGTAATTATAATCGTACTGATAGTAGTGATGTTGTGAGCTCTGCATTTTACTGTAGGAATTTCTTAGTATATGCTAGGTACTTCTGATTTTGCTCGGTCACAAGATTCTGCCAGGTTCGCCTCCGATACTGTGGGCTTGGTTGAGCCTACCTCAGCGGTATCTTCAGCTCTGATACCATGGGCCTGCCTAAGCCTACCATAGCGGTATCTTCATCTCAGATACCGTGGGCTTGCTTAAGTGTACCTCAGTAGTATCTTCGCCTCCAATACCATGGGCTTGCCCAAGCCTACCTCAGCGATATCTTCATCTCAGATAGCGTGGGCTTGCTTAAGCCTACCTCAGCAGTATCTTCATCTCCGATACTATGGGCTTGCCTAAGCCTACCTCAGCAGTGTCTTCATCTCTGATACCGTGGGCTTGCCCAAGCCTACCTCAGTGATATCTTCATCTCCGATACTGTGGGCTTGCCCAAGCCTACCTCAGCGGTATCTTCTTCTCCGATACCGTAGGCTTGCATAAGCCTACCTCAGCGGTATCTTCATCTGCGATACCGTATCCTTGCCTAAGCCTACCTCAGCGGTATCTTCATCTCTGATACCATGGGCTTGCCTAAGCCTACCTCAGCGGTATCTTCATCTCCGATACCGTGGGCTTACCTAAGCCTACTTTAGCAGTATCTTCATCTCCGATACCGTGGGCTTCCCAAAGCCTACCTCAGTGGTATCTTTGTCTCCATCCCTATGGGCCTAACTTAGGCTACCTCTATGATGACCTTCTTATGATTAACAAAGTTCATCATTGGTATCACTGATCCTCATGCTTAACGAAGCAAGATATGGGCTACTTATTATATTCGTTGTCTTACCTAGGCTTGTTAACTCTGTCACCACCCCCTGGTGGGGGCGACTGGCCTGGTGCGGGGAAACCTGTACCTATTGCACAGTGATTTGCTTCTCTCCTATTGTCTTAGTTATCTTGATGATGGATTGAAGGACTGAGTTACATCGACTGTTACGGCAGGAATCTTCAGGCACAGAAATGGCTTGGTAAAGTGCAAGTGCCACTCAACAGAGAAACGTATTACTGAGTAAACTCAGATATCTCAACGTGTTCTAAGTCTGGATCCACAAATACACTTTCCTACGTTGCAGAGAAGAAAGAGAAGATAGAAG
>JABYPW010000807.1:0-17697 GCA_016880775.1 Phymatotrichopsis omnivora
CGCATACTCCAATCAGAGTTCGCGACATCTCCGGCGAGCACTTGAGGATTTTCCACTTCATCATCGCGGAAAAGGTCATCTGCGCAGCTCAATTCCTGGAAAAGATGGCCATTTGCTGGCTCAATTTCCATAAAGCGGCAGGTATCCGTGTTGATGTGATAGCTGGAAAGACGTTCCTCCTTAAATCCGTAGCCGAGTGAGTACTGAAGCCCAAGGATTTCCTACACGTGATTTGTGTCAAGGTTGCTCTCGTCTAATCAGGCACCTTCCCCAATAGTCTCATGGCTTGAATTTGTGCTAGTCTCACTCTCCGATGGTGTGGAGGACTGGAACAGATTGTTAGTTCTCAGTTCGATAGCTCCGAGCCTGCTGGCAGTTTGAAACTATGAGGGAGCGGCGGTGTCTTGTATACTTACTGAAGTAGAAGGGCACATCCGGTGAAGGATTGATATAGTTTGTTGCATTAGGACATCGAGGACGGGAAACATTTCAATGGGATCTGAGATGTTGGAAATTCTCTCCCCGAGCATCGCTATATCATCCAAAATGTCACTAGGATATCCGTCCGATGCATTACAATCCAAGTCTAAAATAAGTTAGTAGTGTAATGGTAGCAATTTAGGATGATTTGGCCACTTACGGTCTGTTTTGCTCAGAACATCATATTTTGGGCCATCTTGTTCACTGAACATAATTTGCCACATGTCCTTTACCGTTCTTGCTTTGTTCACCTCTGTGCTGAAATCTACGACAGGCTCGTATCTAGTTCGATGGCGGAGTCGAGTTTCGCCATGAGTACCCCTGTGTTTTTCTATACATTCTTGCGCAAAGTTCTCGCAACAATTTTCGCAACAAATTGCCCGGATATGAACTCGTTGTGTATGCCTTCTGCGGGAAAAATTAGTTATTGTGGATACGTTTGAAAAGTTGAGTTTGACTCATATATACTTAAGGCCCGCCATATTAGGAAAGATTTTGCAGCAGTCATTATCTTTCGGATACGACTTATGAGGAAACACCTTGTGATATGCACCGTACAAGCAGTGGAATTCTTTGTGGTTTTGCCCCTGATGGTCACTATCAATTGAAAATTAGTTTCTTGAGCTTTAAACTCGTGGTTTGTCCAGGAAAAAGTTAACTATGCACTTACATTTGTTCGGCTATCGTTTTAAACTCCATATCTCTGCAGGAGTGACTCTCTTTCTTCTCGGCGGATGCCTTTTCGTAATCAAGACAAGAGAGCTTATAATCATTTTGATTGAGTTGAAAGTTTTGTCTCTTCGATGGATGTTCATCTCCTTCACCGGTTTCTTCGGAATTGTTGTCTTCGTCTGCATCTTGTGAACGGGCTTTACGTTTGGACGGTAGCGACGTTTTAGTGCTATTTCCAGTATCTGCAATTCTCTGCTTTCCCTTGGAACAGCTAGTGACACTGCCATATTGACTCTGTCTCGGGTAAGAGCCACTGGAATCCGGGAAAAGCTTTGGAAGGTTGTAATTTAGCATCAATTTCTCATTTGGCTAAATACTCAGTCCTTGAGGCAGTAATATGTATCGACATACCTCGTCAACCAAGTCAATAGGTTGTTGCACTTTCTTAGAGCGAAAACCTAATTGGTGCAACCAATAAACATCAGATGCATATACTAGTATGTTCGGGCCGTCCTTGTTTAGGTCGATCTTTGCGAAGACCTGCATTGGTGTTAGCGTAAGCCTTATTCAAGCCTGATTTATTGAACATAGTGACGGGAACAGCACCTTTTTTCCGATAGCATCACTTTTGCCGGCAATACTACCATTTCCCCCGGGGGCTAGCATATTCTCATCAAGTTTTGGGTGGCTAGAAGTTTGGTTACGAATACCCTGTACAAATGGGCTTGGTGGATTGGGGCGCAACGGTGGTTTGAGGTGTTTGGCAGCACCGCGCCCGGGGGATGACAAACAAGGAGCGATCAATGAATCCTCGGTGTTGATAGCCTTCAGTAGCGTTCGTACTTCAGTCTCGCTGATCGCCTACCGAGAAGGTCAATTTTCTCAACTAATTTAGATGAACGATGACAATACCCACCGAACCCATCAAGTCAACACTACTAACAGTAGGTGAGACCAATCCCCTGAGCATTTCGCGAAATAATCCGGTCTTCCTGTCATATTTTGTCAAGTCGGAAAAATCGTGGATATAAAGCTCTTTATTATAAACCACATCCGCCAACTTGATTAACGCATTGAAGACGGATTCTTTTGCACTGGAATTCGGAAAAGGATGGCGACCGAGTATGTTGCGAGTCCGAACCGACATAATCCTCTCATTTACCCGAGTTAAGCTATCCGTGAAGTATCGCTTCTTTGTATCCAAGAGGCTCATGCTGGCTACAATTTTCTGTAGTAGCTCTGACGGGGTCGACGATGCGTTTCGGTGGAGGTGTGGAGCGGTAGCTTCCGGCCGATCGCAGCCAGCAGAATAAAAGTGAGCGTTTCGCGGCCACCGTCTCCTGCTTGAGCGTAGCAAGGTCAGCCGGGCGACCTCAAGCAGGTGAAGGGGAGGGGATTATAGGTAGGATGGAGGAGGATGAATGAAGAGAAGAGGTAGGGCCAGTTCGCATCACATCCCCTCGAGTGAAAAAGCTTTGCTGGCGAGCTGACTGGGGTGTCACAATCCGTCAATCGACGTACTGTGGGGATTGTGGAACACCAAATGGAGTCGAACGCGCTAGGGGCTAGGGTTTTCACCGAGCGGCAATCTTGCGTATCTTAAAATCGCCGCGTATCTAACGTTAGATTAGGTATAAGCATATTGGATGATTCCAAATCGTTGCACACGCATTAAAAAAAAAAAAATGATTACGTGAAACGATGTGGCTTCACGTTAGCAGAATTAAACGTAACACTATGGTGGGGGACAGGGTAGTGTACCAGCAATTTTTGACCCTCAACTTCCAGCCTTTTCAGCAACCAACAGCAACGTTGAATAAAAATTTTTGCAACGTAGAACGCTTCTTTCGCTTCTTCTCTTCCATTCTACATTTTCAAAATTCCAAAATTCTTTTTTATCGTTGAGCTAAAAGGGAAAATTTCCGGCCACTTTTTGAGTATGGTAGAATGAATGTCGTCAAAATGAACTTTTTTGCCAAGCCTCCACACAAATTTATTCCCTTGGCGCCAAGGAAAAGTGAATGACAGGGATAATTGTATGGTGTTACATAAGCAAAATGAATGTTGGGTTGCCCTCTGAGCACCCAGGTTAAAGTGTCCCCCGCCATACTACCACAGCATCTCCACCCACGCGTCGACAGATTTAAAATTTCTCAACAGGCCCGAGAGTCTGAGATCGAGGTCGATCAAAGTGTATGAATTAATAAGAGCAGGCCCCTCCTCAGAGAAAACAATTGGTTGGGGCGGTGCCCGGTGCTTTTTATGTGCGTAGGATTGTCGCACACGGGGCTCGGCGATAAGCGGAAAAGGAGATGGCGGGCGTCCCACTGTGTGAACGTATACTGGTATATGTACTGTACATGTACATGTACCTAGCTGTCACATAAGCATGTATGTATGACCTGTAATGCCTTGCCGTGAGACAAAGACAACGCGCTATGTAGAAAGTTTGGCTTATTCGTGACAACGCCACAGAACAAATGTGCCAAAGCAGAGGAAAAGCGAGTTATATATAGCGAAATCGCAATAGGAAACTCGCGAAGAAGTGTAATATTCCAGATCCGGGTACCATCTAAGCACCACAGAGTCTGGTCTCCTATGTATGCGCAGTCGGATTAAGTTTCGTTTCCAAATGCATCTATCGAATCTGGAGGTCGAGTAAAACAGCTATCTTTCGGAAAATCGAGATCTGTCACGATTGCTTAACCCCATTTCCCATATAGCTAGTCTAGAAGAGTCGGAGACCAACCGCTCACCTGTATATTGACAGTTGTACTAGTCGGTAATTACTGCAAAGCCCGCGAGCAAAGAATTTTGAAACAAGGGGTTTAGTGCTAGGCATATTTCCCTCATTGTGAAAAAAAAAAAAAAAAAAAAAAGTTTGAACGTTCTTCTGGGATGAATCTGTCCTGAATTCCGCATACGGCTGTCTTAGCCTTTCTCAATCAAGTCAACGGAGCCATCTCCAATCGCGACAGACGCGGATACCGTTTCTCGTTGCCAAAAAATTTAGAAGTAGAGGTATGTGTAGAGCACATTCCTCAACGTGTGTGTGAAGTAGCTCGCTTTATGGCCGGCCGCACGTGGCAAAATAACGCTAATTTTTACAGTTATGTGCTCTACATGTGCTCGGGTGCGTTTTACATGTATGTAACAGCCACATGCAGGGCAAGCGAGGGGCTAGCTTTTTTTCCCTTGCATTCCTAGCCATTCATTAGTCATAGCACTACTGCGATTTATTTAAAGACACTAGGGGTTGGTTCTTCAAAACAGATATCACGCGCGAACGCCCCAAGAACTACGCACAACAGCTTAAAATTTCCCAGCGATATTTATGGTTGGGACTGCAAAGTCTATTCACCTTCGCAGAATTAGGATTTCTTAGTATTCATTATTTCATTTATCTGTTGGAAAGCGTGCAACAACTTCAATTTATCAGGTGCCGCTAGTATTCCATACTTCATATTCCTAATCGTGCTATATTAATCAAAAAAGAGAAACCGGGGTTCTCCTTTACTCTCGTGCCCAACTTCCAATTTGTCAGGGACAAACGCGAAAGCTTTATGCCGCTGTCAATAGTCAACCAATTTTCCTATCGTTTAACTACTCCTAGGCATAACAGTGATTTTCATAAATCGGTAATAAATATATATTAACTATATGTATATACGTGATATGAGCCATGAACAATAGTTACTGGAAGAAATAGGAAGATACGGTTCGAGTGACAGGCCACGTTATAGCTACGCATAGGAAAGATTATGGAGGTCATGAAATACAAAAGAACTGAACGGAAGGAAAGGAAAATTAAAAGATTGAAAGATGGGAAGGGCGAAAGAAGGAAAGAAGGAGTGAGGGAAAGAAAGAGAATAGCTTGTATTCTATAACACGGAGGCAAAGATGGCTAAGGAACAAAGAAAAGAAGAGCCCGAATGGGCGAACGCCCGTGATACATATACCCGGGAGCGGAAAACCGAGTGAGAGATCATGAAGTGTAATGGCTAAAAGCAAAGAAATAACGCGAATATAGAAAGGAGACTAGGGAAACATTCCCGAGGATAAAGAAAGCCCCGCCGATAATGGCGCATATCCCGAAATCCCATATTGACCGAAAATTACAAAAGGAAGTTAATAAAATGGAAAATAGGAATAACGGTAGCGGAACCCGAATAAAAAACGCTTACGCCTGTTTATTCCAACAGGAAAGAAGCAAAGATGATAAGGGAAGAAGAAGAGATGCTAAGAAGGGAAGAAGGAAAGATGCTAAGAAGGGAAGAAGGAAAGATGCTAAGAAGGGAAGAAGGAAAGATGCTAAGAAGGAAAGAAGGAAAGATGCTAAGAAAAGAGGGAAAGATGCTAAGGGAAGAAGGAAAGATGCTAAGAAGGAAAGAAGGAAAGATGCTAAGAAGAAAAGAGGGAAAGATGCTAAGATGCTAACATGGAAAAAAGGAAAGATGCTAAGATGGAAAAGTGGAAAAATGAAAGATAAAAATTGAAAAGAAGGAAGGAAGGAGAGAAGGAGAGAAGGGAAGAGGGGAAAAAGGAAAGAAAAAAAGGAAATATTTCTGAATAGACCTTTTTCTTTTTCTTTTTCTTTTTCTTTTTTGGAGTAACCACGATATCACGCTCCCCCTACACATCAATCACTACAACCTAGTCACGCATAGAGTCATAGGAGTTTTTACAATTGGTGTGTCCCGGGGTCGCCCTCCCTACAGTCCACATACTCCATCATACTCTCATTGCCGTCGTTGCTTGAAAGTGTGCCAATCCCGCTGTCTAATGCTGGGGGAGACTGGAACGGATCGTAAGTTGTCGGTTCGGTGGCTTCAAGCTCGCTGAGGGTGGTGGCGTTTTGTTGATTTACTTCGAAGAGAATAAAAAGCAGATCGCGAATCCTTTTATTTTGCTCGAAGGCGTTGGCGATGGCACACAGTTCTTCGATTTTTGTGATGGTGGAAATTCTCGCATTGAGCATCTCTATGTCGTCAATAATGTCACTCACAATTTTGTTATGACATCCGTCTGATGCATTACCCTCCAAGCCTAAAGTAAGTCAGTAGTGTAGCAAGTAATCATTTAGGATGGTTCAGCCACATACGGTCGATTTCGCTCAGAACGTCATATTTGGGGGCATTTCCCTGTTCGTCGAACATAGTCTGCCACATACCCACTGCCGTCTTTGCAGCGCTTACCTCAGCGCTGAAATCCAGAACAGGCCCATATTTCGCACGATGGCGAAGCCGAGTTTTTTTTTTAGCATGAGTCTTCCTGTGATTTGTTATACTCTCCTCCGAATAGTTCTCACAACATTCTTCGCAACAAACTGCTCGAATGTGAAAGTTTTGTGTGTGCCTTCTGTAAGAAGCTTAGTTATTGCGGATAAGCTTGAACATTTGAGTTTGATCGATACGCACTTGAGGCTCGTTATAGTTTCAAAGAGCTTGCCGCAGCTTTTCTCTTCCAGGTACTGACCCTTGTGATGCGCGTTGTGATATGTATCGAGCAAGCAAGCGAACCTCCCATGGACGTCCTCCAAGTGAGAGCTAGTAGTTGGAAATTAGTGAGTTTCTTGAACTTTAAAGTGATGACTAATCCAAGAAAAAAGCACTTACATTTGTTCAGTTATCGTTTTGAATTGCATATTTTTGCAGCCATGATCCTCTTTGGCCTCATTTGATGCCTTTTTGTAATGAAGGCAAGGTAGCTTAAGGTCATGTGGGTCGAGTTGGGAGTTATGTCGCTTGGCTGGATGTTCACCTCCTTCACCTGCTTCTTCGGAATTGCCTTTCTCGTCTTTTTCATGGGAATCGGCTTTACGTTTAGACGTTTTAGAGCTATTTCCAGTGTCCGCAGTTCTCTGATTTCCCCCGGAATAGTTGCTGACACCGCCATGTTGTCTCTGTCTTAGGTAAGGAGAACTGGAATCCGGGAAGAGCTTTTGAAAAGTTGTAATTTAGTATCAATTTTCTGATTTGATCAATATGCCTAGTGCTTTAGGTAGAGTATGACATACCTGATCAACTCGGTTAATAGGTTGTTGCACCTTTTTGATGCGATAATGCAATTGGTGCAACTGATAATCATCCGACGCATATAGTAGTACGTTCGGGCCATCCCTGTCTCGAACCCAAAGATTGAACTTTGCAGAGACTTGTTGTGATGGCAATTGCAGATCTAGAACTGGCCTCTGCACGATGTTAGCGTCGGTACGATACAAGCTCTGACTTATCCCAAACAACGTGACGAAAAATCACCTCTTCCCGAATGGCGTAAATCCCGCCCGCAATCCCCACATCTCCCCCGGTAATTGGTATACTCTCGCCGGGCCTTATGTGGCCGCGGGTGCGGCTGGGGGTGGCTTCTTCCGATCGGCCCGACTGATCTGAGCGCAAAGATGTCCCGAGATCCCCGGTAGTATCGTGCTCCGGGGGTGACGAGCGAAGAACGGTCAACGAATCCTCGGTGTTGGTAGCCTTCAGTAGCATTGGTACTGTAGTCTCGCTAATAGTCTACAGTTATGTGGTCAATTTCCTCAACTAATTTAGATGATCAACGATGACGAGGTGAACACTCACCGAATCCATACAGCTATCTTTTCTAGAAGGTAAAACCCAACCTTTAAGCATTTTGCGAAACAACCCAGTCTTCCTGTCGTGATTGGCAAACTTGGAATAATCGTGGATACCGAGCTCTTCTTTGGAAAAAACACGCACTAGATTGATCGGCGCGCCGGTCTTTGGGAAAGGATACCGACCGAGTCTGCGGATCCGGATAGCCTTATTTCCATTGCGCGCCTTGCCCAACAGGTGATCCACCGAGTGTTTCTTTTTCTTATCGAAGATACCCATTCTCGCCGAATTTTCTGCAGCAGCTCTACTTTGGTGAGAAAACTGCCGACGGATTCGACCGATTAGCGAAGCTATTTCTTTCAACTGACCTAGCGTGCCGTCGTGTGGGGTGTGTGGGTGGGTGGGATGGGTGGTTTGGCGTTTACAACCCCTAGGGTGAGGTGGGGTTGGGGGGTTGTTGGGTAAAGAAGAGAAGATCGTGGATGGAAGGAAGAAAGACGAACGAGAAGAGGTGGGGGTGGCCTCGACATCTTTAAAGAAGCTACTCGTGGTATCACGCCCTCCGTCGATTCACGTATTGCGGCAATGCAAGGACACTTCAAATGTTTATCGCCGACCCAGCATATGTAAGACAGGGATTGACAAGCCAGGGCTCGGTAGATCAAGCGAAAGACGGGATGGCTGCCGCTCCACGTTGTTGGACGTGTCGTTATCACACCAAGCATGTATATAACGCCTTGTCGTGAAACAAACAGAACATTGTAAAAAAACTCGACTTCTTAGTGACAGTGGTTCCATCTACCAAAACAGATGCACCAAGCATAGCAAGCGGGTTGTATATCGAGAGCAGGATTGCAATATGCATCTCGCGGAGACATTTGACATGCTCAGGTCCGGCAGTACCGCATGGTCTGGATCTCCTATGTGAATGCAGTCTGATTAAGCTTCGGCCCCAAGCAAACTGATCGAATCTGGAGCTCGAGTGAAACAACTATATATCGGAAAATTGAGATCTGTAGCGATTTTTAGCCACTGTTCCTCATGCATCTACCCTAGAACGATCGGGGGTCGGCTGCTTACCTGTGCTTGATAATTGTGCAAGGTCGATGATTGCTGCAAAACCCACGGACCGAGAATTGCGAAACAGGATTCCGTACATCACTTCGTTCATTTGAACGTTGAGAATGAACTTCTTCCCGGATAAACCTGTCTCAAACTCCGTATTCGGCTGTCTTGACTCTCCTCACGCAAACAGAGCTCTTTCCAATCGCGACATTAGATGCGGATACCGTTCTCGTTGTCATAAAACCCGGAAATAGAGGCATGTGTGGGGCACATTCCTCATGAACGTGTAGTGGTGGGGGGGGAGGAAACATATATAAATAAGCAAATAAATAAAAGAAAAAAAAACTCAAAGGCCGCACGCGGCAATGCTTAAAATATGCAGGGCTAAAGTTATGATAAGCTTTGTGCAAGCAGGCAGGCATCCAGGAGTTAACCTTTTTCCTGAAACATTAGTATACCTATCGGCCCCATGCCTCTTGACGGCATCTCTCCAGGGTTCGCACATAATTACTCTGCATATTATTTGAGCAAGGTACTATGCATGCAAGCAGAATGTTGTGTATGTGTACTTACGAGATTCATAAATTTCGAATATGCCGATATTTAGACCCCAGGGGGCTATCAATCAGCCGGGATATCGGTTATTGGATTATTAAGAGTCATCAACGTCCCAAACAAGCCATTTGTTTCTTTCGCTTTCAAAAGTAGTCCTCACAATGTTAGCGATCGATACGAGCAGAAATTTGGTAGCCCACAAATGAAAGGTGCATGGAACGCAAGCAAAAACCTGAATCGGTAGCATTATGCGGGTACCAGAAATTGCCGATGGATGCACCCACAAGACCGTGAAATCGCACACCGAGATTTATCTGGTTCTGTAGCCAGTAGCATTCATGTGTACCTGGTAAGGTGGGGTAGATACCAACGGACTCCTAGTCGAAGGAGGAGGGGGGGTTCGCTAAAAGACAACTCTCAGATAGCCGGATCGAAATTACCGAAGGCATTCGGTGATAAAATAGTGAATAAAAAGAAACCAGGAAGCAAGCTCAGTCCACCCTCTTTTATACCCCCCATTTTGGCCAACTCAGGCATGCAGTTCTCTGTGTCTGCGGAAAACAAGCTCTCTCCGGTTACAGAGTTTAAGTCCCACAGTTTGTCTGGACCCACTCTTGAAGCGAGAATTCCAAGCGCAGCTATCGCAGGAGGAAAGAGATATGCGGACGTTCATTCTTTTAACACAAAATTATACACGAAGCCCTATGATGTCATAATCACTCCAAAACCCTTCCAGCCTTGGCTAGCCACTACCAAATCAGCTAGGAAAACGTGATCGTTCCCTCTGCGTGCATCTGCCTGGAGCTACTTCCGACCCAAATCCGATATGCCTCTCCCGATTTCACAACCCACTCTTTCGCGTCCACATCCCAATAACTAACGTCCCTCTTCGTGACCATAAATTCTGCTGTTTTCGCTTCACCTGGCTCGAGCGATAATTTAACGAACCCCCGAAGTTGATTTATCGGAGATGATGTCGAGTCGGGGTAAGAAATATACAACTGAGCTATCTCTTTTCCAAAAATTTCTCCAGTGTTGGTGATCTTGATAGAGGCATTGAACAAAGGCTCGAGGAAATCGGTTGAGGAAATCGATCTCGGAGAAGTGATTGTGAAGGTCGAAGAGTCATATGTAAAGTTCGTATACGCTAAAAATTAAACGAAAAATCATTAGCTTATCTTTTTACGCGGACACTGGAAGAAACTCACATAACCCAAATCCAAACTCATATCTCGGTTCGATGCCTTTACTGTCGAACCACCGATAATCCGTCAGCAAACCTTCAGTGAAGTTCTGCTCCGGCTCAAAACTACTCCAATTGTATTGGACTCGACAGCAGTAATCTTCCTCTTTTTTGGCGATAGTATAGGGTAGTTTTGCGCTAGGATTTACCACGCCCCAGAGGACGTCGACGAGAGAATTTCCGCTTTCCTGTCCAGGAAGGTGGGCCAAGACAATTGCAGTAACATTGGGATGTTCAATCCATGGCTCCATTATAATGGCACCGACGGAATGTATTACTACAATCGTATTCGAACAAGAAGAGGCGACGGTTTTGACGAGGGTATCGCCGTCTCGCCATGCCTAATTATGGTTAGACATTTCGAGGCAAGGTAAAAAAAGAGGGGTGAGAAAAAAGAAGCCTTATACTGGGTACTCACAGTCAAATTATTTCTGTCTCCAGCATTACCTTCGACCACGTTGGTCATTTCGCCAGATCTGGAATTGATAAATGCCAAACAAACTTCCTTCCCAACCGCCTTCTCCCTCATTTCATCGTACGCGTAGTCGTCCAAAACACTTTCTACCAATATCCCGGTTTCATTTGCTTTTGCTTCAATTGCTTGGAGCGGCTTCGCCATTTTCACCACGCGTTAGTACTCAATATCCACAAATTTCTACTGAAGGGAAATAACTAACATCTATGAGATAGGGGAAAGTTCCGCTCCCACTTCCCCATCCTACTGCAAGTGTTCCGAATGCGCAAGGCATCATTGACCCGCACGAATTTGGTCCTCCAGGAATCGGTCCAGCATCATTTCCGAAAACTCCAATGGAGGCGGTGGAATTGGTTAATGGCAGTGCGTTGTCAACGTTTTTCAACAAAATTGTCCCTTCTGCTGCAATCCTGCGAATGAGAGTGGAATGCAAAGAAGAATTTGCCGGGACATGATAATTGATAGTTCCAATATAGAATCGATCGAGCAGTATACCTTTTAAACATTATCAGAATGAGGTCATTGAGACCACTTTGCTCCCATTACTTAATTCAAAAAGCTATGATAGAAAAAAAAAAAAAAGAAAAAAATGGGAAAAGGGACTTACCAAAATCATCGCTGCTCCAAGACGAGAAACTAATATCCTCCACCCCTTCATCCTGTCTCATTTTATACCAAGCCGCCAAAGTTCTTGTTACCATTTCGTCCAATCTGGTTCCATTACTCAACGCGCCATCGGAAGCGGGCATCAAGGCGGCAGCCGTACCAGTCAAACCGATATCACCGGGCATAACCATATCCACACCAGCTCCAGATGCAATGTTGTGGGCAGCGGACGCGAACCAATCGGTGACCACAAATCCACGGAAGTTCATACCGCCGGATGAATTTGATTTTAGGAGGTTCCGGAGGAGAGTAGTGGATTCGCACGAGTATTCTCCATTTACCTAAGAAATTTTCAGAATATATGGTAAGGGTTTTTTTTGGTGCTCACAAACTCTTTGGTACGAGCACATGACACTTCCGGCACCAGCCGCCACAGCGTCAATAAATGGCCACCCGTAGATTTCATACAGTATTCGCTCTTCAATGTTGCTACTGATGCTTTTGAAAATCGGGTTCGAGAAAAGGTTTTCGATCACAAGACGGAAGCGTTCCTCTGCACATGTTTTTCAGCTTATAAAAAATGATAGCGGTTGGCAAGCTATTTCTCACGCTCATTTCCAATGAAATGTTTCGCGCAGGCAATAACGCCTTCGTCTTGAAGACCCTTCACGCTTTCTGCGTTTCCGATTCCACACAGATACTGATCGGGACCAAATCCTTCCCAATTACGTCCAGCAGCGGGAGCTCTACGCAAAACACATAAAATTAGCCTAGTGCCTGTTTCTTGAATTCTGCATGTTGAGATATAATACCTTCCTATAGGGCCACCGACAGGTGCCAATGCAACATTTACTCCCTTGATTCGGTTTTCAACCCCGTGGGCTCTCGAGCGGAGATATATTAATTCCCCTACGATCACTATTAACCAGCGAATTTTCGAGTCAGCGATATCACTCACTGTCCCAAGTAGCAGCTGTTGTGATGCCGGCCGGGAAAACACTGACAAAATCAACACCCCTTATACCCGCCGGACCATCTTGCAAACAAAAATTACGGAATCTGAATATAAAAAACAGTTAAGTTAGAACTTCCTACTCGCCAATAAACTGCCTTACGGAGATGAAACGAACCCGAGACGGTTAACCGCTGCTGTGTTCCCACTGCAAGGACCCAAGGCGATTCCAGTTCCCGTTGTAAGTGAAATTTTCTCCGATGTTGTCAGCTGTGAGACGAATGTCTTTGCTAGGGAATACGCTTCATCCCACGAACGAAGTTCGCGAGCAGATCCGAACTGAGAGGCAAGGTCGTCATGGTCACCGCAAAGTATGGTAAACGGAAATACCAAAAATTGAAGAAGGAAACTCCAAAAGTATAAGCGGTAAGCTTCGCTTGATATTCGGGAAGCAAACATCTCGAAACAAGCCTTTCGAATTTCAGAAGATCTTGCACAGCGATAGCCGGCGCCTGCGGTTCAGGAAGGAGAGGAATGATATATATATATATATACATATAATATAGACCTTCTAAGAGTATTTAATAAAAAATAAAGCTCCTCCCACATTTCTCTGTCTTTTTCAAGGCGTCCGCTCCGCCGAGTTCCCCCTATTAAACTTGAATCATAAATTGCACATTTCGCACGCACACGAGCAGACTCGGGGATTCACGCGCATACAAAATCTGGTCTCGGTAGAAATCGTGTATCTCCTTCGACCCTGACCTTGCTTTTTGCACTGGAGGATATTTCCTGGGTACATGAGAATCCATACCTATGAGGTGAAATTAGGCAAAAATGACCTATCGGCTTTCCGAATTCAAAACGGTCTCGTGCTCCGGTCTGCCAGATCTGTTCCTTGAGATCTTCATGTTGGCGATTCTACGGAGGAGACGTCTGGAAATGGAAGCTACTTTAATTAAATAAGGTAATATTTTTCCCATGATCTTGCAGGTGAGGTTTAGCTACATCGGTCCTTAGCTTGAGAATAATAAACAGTGATATTTACATACCTATTCAGAGCGGGCGTTGCATGGATCTGACCAAGAAATCGCTTTTGCGAGCTGCGCCCCCCGCTTGCTTAACCTTTTTTCGTTTAGAATACAAGTACGGCGACCGGGTTCGCTTGCGTCTTTGGAGATTCCGAGTTTCTGAACATAGCCACGAGACCCAAACTTTTGCAACTGAGAAAAAAAGAAAAGAAGAAAACAGAATCGAGTATTGAATGCTGGGTCGCAAGGCTACCCGACATCGATCTCCCCAAAATTATCACATGTCAGTGCAAATATGTAGTACTTGAGGCGGCGGTGAACGCTTGGTCACACTAAGTAGCCCCTTGAAGGCCGCAACGTTCTCTCGAAACTGTGAATCGTCATTTTCTGCAATGTTTGAAACCGTGCAGTCTGTACTTCACACGTGCAATGCCTGTTGTCGGAAATATCATGGGAGTAGTAAGTTGAATTTCAACGCGATTTACAATAGTTTTTCAACTAGCCCCGATAATGTCGGGTAAACGAACGGCCTTGTTTGGCTTCCTAGCCTAATTATGCAGTAATGCATAAGGTCGCAGGTTCGAATTTCGTCCTCTTTACACTATGAATTACCAGTTAGTTGGTGTTTATGTACGTACCCTCATCTTCATAGAGGACTTGATCCTTATGGCCCCACAAACATTCCTGAAAGTTGAAGCTCCAAGGCAGTCCCTACTTACCCATCTCGTGAAGAGATGGGGTTTCCTACGAGATATCCAACCTCAAATGGTGGTGACGCGGGGAAGATAGAGTTGAAGGAAGTTTAATTAAGACAGCAGTTGTTGGAGGCGAGAGCCATAGGTGTTATTTGCAAGAACGTTCGCTCGTAGAAAACGAGCTAGGGAAAGGAAACAAAAAAGTTTAAAGGTGTGGAGTGGACTAGGCTAGCGAAGAGATTTTTTTTTTTTTTTTTTTTTTTCAGGGATTTAAGAGGCTGATGATGGAGCTAAGCGACTCGCGAAATAGTGTTAGAAGTAAAACTTTCCTTCTTTCTCTTCTACCTCCACAGTAAAATCTTGTTATTCGGGAGTTGTACCTGTACCTGTATCTCTACTGTGAACCGGCCTAATGATGTCTTCGTAACCCTCACAAAGATCCTTCTCACCGGAAAAATGGGATGCGAGATCTTTTATAGGGGTACGTTGTAGAGAACACCACGAAGACGAACACCCACACAAGCGAAAGCAACACGAGAGGCGAAACTTACCCAGATGACTCGATCGGAAATGAGTCTCAGATATGTTCGCGTTATCGAACTTTTATTCGCGACCGAGAGAGAGTAGTAATTTTTACTAACTCACTCTAACAAATTGCAACACACAACATCAAGCATACTTATATTTATTTCGCACTGCGGATAAAACAAGAAAAACATTTCCTCCAACTCCTTCTTCGTCCCCGACATTGCTTCTCAGAGAGAGACCCTTCTATAGTGCAAAATCGCAATTTTCCCCGAACATCCTAGTAATCTTCCTCCAGCTGCTAGGGTAGGCTTGGTGGCCATCGCTTTCCAAACACAACACCTATGATGTCATATTCCCTCCAAAACCCTTCCAGCCTTGGCTAGCCACAATCACGTCTGGCTGGAGCTACTTCGGAACCAAATCCGATATGCCTCTCATGATTTCACCACCCACTCTTTCGCGTCCACATCCTTTTCGTGACCACAAATTCTGCTGTTTTCGCTTCACCTGGCTCGAGCAATAATTTAACGAACCCCCGAAGTTGATTTATCGGAGATGATGTCGAGTCGGGGCAAGAAATATACAACTGAGCTATCTCTTTTCCAAAAATTTCTCCAGTGTTGGTGATCTTGATAGAGGCATTGAACAAAGGCTCGGGGAAATCGGTTGAGGAAATCGATCTCGCAGAAGTGATTGTGAAGGTCGAAAAGTCATATGTAAAGTTCGTATACGCTAAAAATTAAACGAAAAATCATTAGTTTATCTTTTTACGCGGACACTGGAAGAAACTCACATAACCCAAATCCAAACTCATATCTCGGTTCGATGCCTTTACTGTCGAACCACCGATAATCCGTCAGCAAACCTTCAGTGAAGTTCTGCTCCGGCTCAAAACTACTCCAATTGTATTGGACTCGACAGCAGTAATCTTCCTCTTTTTTGGCGATAGTATAGGGTAGTTTTGCGCTAGGATTTACCACGCCCCAGAGGACGTCGACGAGAGAATTTCCGCTTTCCTGTCCAGGAAGGTGGGCCAAGACAATTGCAGTAACATTGGGATGTTCAATCCATGGCTCCATTATAATGGCACCGACGGAATGTATTACTACAATCGTATTCGAACAAGAAGAGGCGACGGTTTTGACGAGGGTATCGCCGTCTCGCCATGCCTAATTATGGTTAGACATTTCGAGGCAAGGTAAAAAAAGAGGGGTGAGAAAAAAGAAGCCTTATACTGGGTACTCACAGTCAAATTATTTCTGTCTCCAGCATTACCTTCGACCACGTTGGTCATTTCGCCAGATCTGGAATTGATAAATGCCAAACAAACTTCCTTCCCAACCGCCTTCTCCCTCATTTCATCGTACGCGTAGTCGTCCAAAACACTTTCTACCAATATCCCGGTTTCATTTGCTTTTGCTTCAATTGCTTGGAGCGGCTTCGCCATTTTCACCACGCGTTAGTACTCAATATCCACAAATTTCTACTGAAGGGAAATAACTAACATCTATGAGATAGGGGAAAGTTCCGCTCCCACTTCCCCATCCTACTGCAAGTGTTCCGAATGCGCAAGGCATCATTGACCCGCACGAATTTGGTCCTCCAGGAATCGGTCCAGCATCATTTCCGAAAACTCCAATGGAGGCGGTGGAATTGGTTAATGGCAGTGCGTTGTCAACGTTTTTCAACAAAATTGTCCCTTCTGCTGCAATCCTGCGAATGAGAGTGGAATGCAAAGAAGAATTTGCCGGGACATGATAATTGATAGTTCCAATATAGAATCGATCGAGCAGTATACCTTTTAAACATTATCAGAATGAGGTCATTGAGACCACTTTGCTCCCATTACTTAATTCAAAAAGCTATGATAGAAAAAAAAAAAAAAGAAAAAAATGGGAAAAGGGACTTACCAAAATCATCGCTGCTCCAAGACGAGAAACTAATATCCTCCACCCCTTCATCCTGTCTCATTTTATACCAAGCCGCCAAAGTTCTTGTTACCATTTCGTCCAATCTGGTTCCATTACTCAACGCGCCATCGGAAGCGGGCATCAAGGCGGCAGCCGTACCAGTCAAACCGATATCACCGGGCATAACCATATCCACACCAGCTCCAGATGCAATGTTGTGGGCAGCGGACGCGAACCAATCGGTGACCACAAATCCACGGAAGTTCATACCGCCGGATGAATTTGATTTTAGGAGGTTCCGGAGGAGAGTAGTGGATTCGCACGAGTATTCTCCATTTACCTAAGAAATTTTCAGAATATATGGTAAGGGTTTTTTTTGGTGCTCACAAACTCTTTGGTACGAGCACATGACACTTCCGGCACCAGCCGCCACAGCGTCAATAAATGGCCACCCGTAGATTTCATACAGTATTCGCTCTTCAATGTTGCTACTGATGCTTTTGAAAATCGGGTTCGAGAAAAGGTTTTCGATCACAAGACGGAAGCGTTCCTCTGCACATGTTTTTCAGCTTATAAAAAATGATAGCGGTTGGCAAGCTATTTCTCACGCTCATTTCCAATGAAATGTTTCGCGCAGGCAATAACGCCTTCGTCTTGAAGACCCTTCACGCTTTCTGCGTTTCCGATTCCACACAGATACTGATCGGGACCAAATCCTTCCCAATTACGTCCAGCAGCGGGAGCTCTACGCAAAACACATAAAATTAGCCTAGTGCCTGTTTCTTGAATTCTGCATGTTGAGATATAATACCTTCCTATAGGGCCACCGACAGGTGCCAATGCAACATTTACTCCCTTGATTCGGTTTTCAACCCCGTGGGCTCTCGAGCGGAGATATATTAATTCCCCTACG
>JABYPW010000808.1:0-20500 GCA_016880775.1 Phymatotrichopsis omnivora
CGTTTGCGATGACTTGACATTGATGTTTTCAGCGCTTGAACTCGTCAAAAATTGACACGATGAGCGTAAAATAAAAGCCCTTGCTACCCCACCCCCCGCTTCAGCTGTTTTCTTAATGGTGACGGCGACAACTCTGTGGGTGTTATAGCGATAGACTTTGTACCTGAGCGTCACGAAATGCGCGGTGGGATTATATCGTTGCTCTTAAACTTATCTTGATATGTATCATTATTATCATCCTTCACATATAAAAATTGTGATCATGCTTCAGAACGCGTCTTTGTTTGTCTTCGTTAAAAGAAACTTCTCCACCGGCGTCCATGGTACTCGAGTATACACACAGCTCCGTCCTACGTTGTTGGCACCCCCCTTTACAGGTACTCGAGTAGCTTCGCCGCTCTCACTAGGCCTTGAAGCTAAGACATAATCACTCTTAGACGTATCAACAATGAACTCCGAATCCATATGCATTCCATGCTTATGTCAATTCTCACCCTAAAAGCTATCATAAGAAGTATTCGGAAGTCGCCAGAGGCCACGGGCGTTAGTCTCCGATGATTGCGGAAGACAGAACTATAAACATAAGAGATTTACCCAATGAGGCTGAAGATTTCAAATCCTATTAACGGTATGAAAAAGGAAAAATAAATAAAATGAAACAACTCAAAGAACCTCACCGTCCGCAAAAGACAAAGAAACCGATCACGCAACCTCGGTGATGTTTGTCGAGATGATACTCTTGTAAGTACAAGTACAGGAGAAACGGACTTATTTGTACATGTACATATACACGAAAAAAACGAAACCACAAGGGACATATTCAAAAGAAATTAAATGTTTATAATACCGCGTATTCCCATTCCATTCTCGTAGCAGTTATAATTATAACAAGCCACATCATTCCCCATATCTCCGCGGTGAGCAACCGAAACAAACGTAAGTAGTGAAAAAACATTGTGATTTGGGGAAATTTAGTGCGTAGTTGTCACTACGTTCTCCTGGTATTCAAATTATAGGATATGGTCCTCAATGCACTCCACCAAAGTATACGTACAAAAAATATAGAAGAAAATATTGGTAAATGAAGGAAAAAATAATCAATTTCTCCCCGAACTATCTTTTAATCGTTGCCCACCCTTGAACGATTATTCAAAAGCGGTCCAGATGCACAGGAGTTCCACTACTCTTTCCAGGCCCTGAAGTGCCGGGAAACAGCCACCCCCTGACGTATCAACAGTGAAACTCGAACACGCGCATCCAATGCTTATGTCAATTTCTATGCCTAAAAAGCTCTCAATTCAGAAGATGGCGGATTTTGCGATTCAGCGAAATTTTTTGATCCTGGTGCATTGAATGTTGAACTTTTTGGTAATTAATTAGGTCGCCGCCGGATATTCAAGTCACCCAACATACAGGACAGCGGTTTTACCCCTCCAATATATGTAACCACACCTTGTCCTAAATTGCCTTTACCATAAGTATACGTACAAAAAGTGCAGAAAAGAGAGAATTGGTAAACGAGAAAAAGAAAAATCTCTCCCTCAACTATCTTTGTAATTGTTCCCCAACTCTTGATGGATTATTCACAACCCTCCGTTGAACGGCGCTGTGAATTACATACCGAGGTTCAGAAAGTCATTTTGAAGCACAGGATATCAATATGTAGTTCACGGCGCCGTTTAACGGGTTTTTGACCTGTTTCAGGTCATAGACTGTCTAATTTTTCACGTCCGGAAAATCCGGAAACTCGGCATATATATTTCGATATGAGATAGATATTTAGGGTTTAATTTGTACTTCTTACATTATCGATATCTAGCCGCTGCTTGTTCTCCAAACCCAAGATATCGGATACCGAATCACGTGTGTAGTTTCGCTTCCGAACAATGCTCATGTAATCCTCGTCGCGACTAGGCTACAACATCACAAATTTCTCCTCCGAACGACAAAATAGCACATTACTTGGCCTGAATTCACCAGATATCAACTCAATCGAAGGTACGTACCCACCGCAACTCGGGAAAGTGTTCCCCGAGAGACATCCGAGGATTAATGGGTAACTATATTATATAGTAACGATAATAGTCTATCAAAGTTGGCAAGCTTACCAATACTGACGTAGAGAAATGGCGATGTCTGTGCCCTGCAAGATTCGAACGCGGGGTATGTGGGGTAAGTGGAGCACATGTACTCGGGTATATCCGCACGCGCCTCCCTTCTTACCACAACGTTTGACCGGCAGGGATATAGTGGTCATCTACAGCTGCGGTGGGGATGCAGAGGTCAACGATTTCGGTAGTTAAGTCGGAATCGGATATTATGTATTCCTGTACCTTGGAATACCAAGATTGTATCTTTCAATTTGTAGAGAGCTGGCTAACAAGGTGTCGTTGCGGCCTAATAGTGTAGAAGAGTTTTGTACATGTATTTCCGTACATCTATAGTAAAAATTTGTCGATACTTATGTAAATTATGTGATGGAGCTCTTTTTTTCTTTTTCTTTTTTTTTTTCTTTCACTTCATCTCTTCTTGCTCTCATTTCTATTATTATTTTAATTTTTTTCTTTTACTTTTTCTTACTCTTCTTTTTTTGATTTTCTTTTTTTTCAAACACGCACGATAGGGTGTACAACACGCCATTCTTCCTCACAAACGAGAAAAATACTATTAGGAATTATTATTACACGGTTTTGTGTGGTCTTAGATTCTCGGCGCTATGCTAGGCGAGGCTATTTTGGTTAACGCATGCAGGAGAAATCATTCTGTGTACTTGTACAAGTAGAGAAACCTTTTATAATGCCACTCGCTTGACGCATATCTTTCTAAAATGCCACTCTCTACTAAGCCGAAAAGAATATAATCCTAGTCCAAAATAAAATAAAAAAGAAATTCCCAAGACAGAGATTAAAATGTAGAATAAACCATTAGGTCGTCCTCAAGATCGCCCTCGTGAAGCACGGATGGAACGGAGGATTGGTGTACTTCGGCAACCAGTCCCAGCAGGCGATGTACTTAGTACCAGAACGTGCTCCTCGGCGTTGAACCGGTGCAAAAAAGTTACTAGACACAATGCCGGACACTTTTAACTGCCTAGTGGTATCAATTTGGAAGAAATATATCGCGAAGGAATTGATGTTTTTTTTTTCTTTTTCAGGTTATGTACTTATGTTTCTCGTCGCTTTGACTGGAGGTTTGGAACTAGGATTTTTTTTTTTTTTTTTTTTTTTTTTTTTGTGGCATTGGATTGGAGTTTTGAAAAAAAAAAAAAAAAGCGACAATGGTTATATCTCCGTTTTGGGAGTAGTATCAGAATTTTTCTTCTTATTTTATCTCGGACTAGGACTATATTTTTTTTGGCTTGGTAGAGGGTGGCATTTTAGAAAGATATGCGCCAAGCGATTGGCCTTTTAAAGGTTTTCTCTTCTATGTACATGTATTCTACATATATCACAGTACGTCGATATAAGACATCTTACATGGTTAGACCCTGCACATGAACCACAGTCGTATACATGTACTAAGTTTTCCACACCGAACTCTTGGGGAATTTTTTACGACTGAAGGTCATGTTCCCACCACCGCGAACCACGAATTCTGGTGACAGGCTTCAAGGACAACAGCCCTCCAAACGTCTAATCCATTACACCATGGCAGGACACAAAAGGAGGCTCACGGATACTCTTCCTACGGCGCTCGCTTCACTCACCGCCTAGGCTATTTATTTTTTCCCCCTATTCTTCGGCCGTTCAGCGCAGTCTGCCTTCCACGGAGCTAGGGTTCTATGTTACGGCTAGAAAAATGTTTTCGACCAGGTCTACTGGCTAAGTCTAGCTTGTTCGAGGATGGTGGGCACAGCCTCAGTGGCTAAAAAGGGACTGGTCCGTAAAAGGGAACTAAGGGTTTAGGGGAAGTCCCCTTTTGATAACCCTTTTAGGAAATGAAGCTGCGCGAAAAGCTCTTAGATGACATGCGCGATGGTGCAAAGCTTAATCAGCTAATCCCCGTCCCGACCAAAAACTGAACGACATAACCAGATGTCCACTCAATCGAAGGTACGTACCCACCGCAACTCGGGAAAGTGTTCCCCGAGAGACGTCTGAGGATTGATGGGTAACTCTATTATATGTTGACGATGATAGCCTATCGAAGCTGGGAAACTTGCCGAAGATACGGACGTGGAATGGAAATGGCATTGTATGTACCCTACACAAGATTCGAACGCGGGGTATGTCGGGCAAGTGGAGCGCATGTACTTAGTACTACAATGTTTGACAGGCAGGGATCTACAGCTGCGGTCGGGATGCAGAATTCAACGATTTCGGTAGTTATTAAGTCGGAATCGTATATTACGTATTCTTGTACCTTGGAATACCAAGACTGTATCTTTCAATTTGTAGAGAGCTGGCTAACACATTGTCTTGGACGGGGTTCCATGAAGTCCGATAAATAATCCTGGTTACTAAAAAATACTTTTACAAATTCAAATCTTGTATACTACGCCTCGGGTAATAAGTTCCAACAATGGCATTGATTTCTCAGTGGTTATATAACCGAAAATCCACGAGAAACTAAAAATTATCAACCTCCCCGGAATTGCTCGCATACGAAAAAAAACTTTCTCGAAAATGAAAGGTATATAAAGCTTCCTCCGAACCAGAAACATGTCTTTACGCGTCTCCAATCCGCGCCATACTTCAAGATGCGTTTCCCGATTGTCCTCTACTTCTTTCTCCTCTTCGCCTTCTCTCTTCCAACATCTTCCTCTCCCATTCCCTCGGGCGCCTCATTTTCCGAAGCCGTCTTCACCGCCGACCCCATCTCCGGCCCTTGGCAAGCTCACAATCTCTCACCTTCCTCCCGAACCGTCCACCCCGCTTTAACCCATTCCTATAACGGCTCTGTCACCTCGGCCAATTCCCTCCTCTCTACTCCCCATGCCATCCTCTCCGGCTCCAACGCTTCCATAACCCTCGACTTCTCCGTTAACACCGCCGGTATCCTGAAGCTCTCTTTTGGTGCCAAATCTCATAAAAATCAAATCGTTGGAATATCGTTCACCGAATCCCCCTTGTTCATTGGCCGTCTCAGCGACCATTCCACCAGTTTTACCACTATTGATGGCGCATTATACGCGCGGGTGGATGGGGAGGGAAGTTGGGCGATGACAAAGGATAAGATGAGGGGAGGTTTTCGATAGCTTACGATATTTATGGAGACGAAAGGAACTGTGGAGTTGGAGGGCGTGGATGTGGAGGTAAATTTTATGCCGACTAGACGAGGTGATGAATTGCGGAATTATGGCGGGTATGTGCTCAAGTAATAGCATGAAAGCTGTGTATCATATTATATGACAAGTAGCTCATTCATGCCGGGTTGATAGATATTTTTATAGCGACGATGAGATACTGAATCGCGTTTGGTATGCGGGAGCGTATACGGTGCAGATGACAAGGATTCCGGCGGATACCGGGAGGGACCAAGATGAACCGCTACCTCTCTACGGTTGGAGCAACAACAAACCCTGCGGAGTCGGTGATGAGGTTCTAGTGGATGGAGCAAAGCGAGACAGAACCGTTTGGTGAAGCTGCTCCTCTCTCTTCGTAACCTCAAATGCTGACTTCAAAATTAAAGGTCTGGAGATACAGGAATATCAACTCTATCCGATTTCATATCTTTCGGTGACAGTCTCGCCTCCCAAAATGGAGTGGAATGGATGTTCCTCCACCAAAACTCCACCGGTGAACTCCCCTACTCCTCACCACCAATTAGTCTTTGGGGTTCCGATACGTATCACCTTTGGTCTCTCATCTCTCTTTATACCACTTATTTCGCCTCCGGTGGCGACAAAGCGTGGGCCAGGAAAATGTGGGATGGTTACAAAAAAGCTGTTCAATTTTCGCTAAATAAAATTGGTTCTCGGGGGTTAATGATTGTGGATTTAACCAGGGATTGGGGAAGACAGGGAATGGGCGGTGATAATACGGAGGCGAACTGTCTGTTGTATAAATCTCTTATCGTTGGTGCGGAGCTGGCAGAGGAGTTTGGCGATGAAAATATTGCAGTTGAGTGGCTGAATAAAGCGGCCATGGTAAAAGCGGCGGTTAATAAAGTGCTGTGGGATGACGACCTTGGAATGTTTACGGATAACTCGACGACGAAACTAACCCCACAGGATGGTAATTCATTGGCCGTTTGGTTTAATGTTACCGACTCTCAGGAAAGAAAAGAGAGAATAAGTGAGGGGTTAACACAATACTGGAACGAATTTGGGACCGTCGCGCAAGAGGTATATACACCCTGCCCTGAAAATTCAAACTTTATCAATATTAATGATCCAGTCTGCCGGCTCTGCCGTGATTTCCCCCTTCATCTCCTCCATCGAACTCCATGCTCATGCGCACGCCAACCAATTTCAACGCGCCATCGATCTAATCCGAACAATGTGGAATTACATGCTCACTGCGCCGTGGAGTGTCCAATCCTCACTAGTAGAAGGCTACTATGGAGATGGTACTCTGCTGTATCCCTTCGGCGGATATACCCCCATCTACATTTCTCATGCGCACTCCTGGTCCACCGGCCCCACTATCGTCTCCACTAGTTATATCCTTGGACTGCAAGTTGTTTCAGCAGACCACACGAAATGGTCTTTTTTGGTTCCAAGTGCGGATGTTGACTTAGGCTTTGTCATGGGTGGAATTACGACCAAGATGGGATTTATTTCAGCGGGGTGGAGGAAGGAGGAGAACGGGGTGAGGGTGGCAGTTAAGGGTCCTGAGGAGGCGAAGGGGGTGGTAGGTGTACCGATTAGTGGAGAGAATTGGACAGTGCAATTTGGTGGAGAGACGGTCTGCAGAGGTAATGGGGCGGATTGTGGTGGGATTATTCAGGGGGGTTACGTATATTTTGATGACATTGATGGGGGTGAGCACGAATTTGTTGTTACCTATAGTTGAGGTTTCAACGTTCCAATATCGACTGAGATACGGGATATATATTAACGCACGGGGGCGTTGGGTTTTTGAACGTTCTTCAATTCTCTTGCGGCAATTTCATTCTCTTCATTGTACGGTTGTTTTTAGTCTAGTGGCTTTGTGCGCCCTCACTTGTACTAGAGAAATTAGAATCATGGATGATAGCCGCTTCCCTCCACAGATATAACTTGATAATTTTGAAATGTAGGACACGTCCTCAACATACTTTCACACGCCCATTATTTCATTAAAGTGGGGCCTAATTCATCGGGTTGTGTCATGGCCTATCACTCGCAGCTTCGAGGGCGAATAAATTGAATTGTCGCAAAACACTTGCAATACTAGGCCATCGGCTGTTCGGTGGAATTTAACGTGGAGCTCTGTTTAAGAGACGGTTCGCTCTTTAGCTCGCATACTAGGTATATGCCACGTGCACGAAATAATAATGGGGAACCTAATAGGAGTATCCGTAGTTAAAATCATCTCCGCGTTACGTGAAACTTGCCAAGGTGTCGTACATTCTTGACAATTGTGGCAGGAACAATCAGTGTGCTGCGTTTCCCGTGAAGACCGAACATAACTTTGGATACCCCATCACGGATGTTTGATGTCGAAGACGTCAAGTTTACGGTGCAGGTCTTCCGGAATCAGCACTTGGCGCATTAACAAATTTTCAATGCAAAAGCATTCATAACACAATATCAATTTTATGATTTTCTTGACATAAATTTTCTATTTCGGATATGATAAATACAATTATGATGTCAGTTTCTTCGTACCGTTTTTTAGTTGTCGATATTTTCGACCTAAGTTTATTTGACAATGAAACATCCAAGTTAAAAAAAGTTATGTTACAGTTACAAAACAGTTAATATCAGAGTAGATGATCTCTGCTTAGCGCAAAATTAATCTACTTTACCAAATATAACTAATCAAAAGAATGAATCATAAGTGTTGATTTCAGCCTCGTTCCCAGGCTAGCCGTTGAAGTGGATGTTCTCTTCCATTTGTGCGTTGTGGCTGTTACGTTTATAGGGTGTGGCGGAAATCGCACTAGTGCAACCCTTAACCCTAAATACAGCACACATTAGAGAACCTCCAACCTCTTTATCTAGGCTGACGAATTCCGTTTCGAATTCATTTAATTTTGTTGCGATTGACTCAATTTTTTGTTGAATTATTGTGTAGCATAGTAGTTTCATTCCCGATAAATTTCAAACCATCAGCAAGCATTGTAGAAGGGGTTCTAGGAAATTTTTTCACTTGCGCGCATCCTCGCAATCGGAGTTACTACCACTTCTCATAACTGTATTTAATTTTGATGTTGCGCAAAAAATCCAACAACTTTTGTGTATACCCCAGAACTTACTTAAGGTTATGTATTAGACTGTATTGAATAAATTTCAACAGTTTCCGATGAGGCGCGCAATAATTTTGTCCCGGAAAAAATCAAGAATTGAGATGAGCGAAATCTACCAGGCTAGATGGAGAGGTTGGAGGTTCTCTCATGTGTGCTATATTTAGGGTAAAGGGTTGCACAAGTGCGATTTTTTCGCCACACCCTACAACGCAAGAGCCACAACGCAACAGCCACAACGCACACATGGACGAGAACATCCACCTCAATAACTAACCTGGAAACGAGGTTAGACCTCAGCGGATCGGTGCTATACATGGTGAGCCTAAGAAACTGCGAGTCTGAATGTCGGTGGGTCTTTGAGACAAACAATCACAGCCAACCACCCCGGGGGTTTTGAATTTTCGCTTCACCGCTACCATGACGTACTGCTACACTCGTGTATATTCTATTCTAGCTACAGTGGTTCAATTACAACTTTATTTTCCCGCAAGCTGCATATACTTTTATATAATTATCCGCTGCTATTTTAAAATTCTCTACTATGCCTCCCTCCTCTCGCCGAACCGAACCGCAAACGGAAACGCAATTGCCTAAATCTCAAACTGCGTCGCTGCTAGAGAATGACCCACCTAAATTACAGTGAAGTACCAGGGAGTTTGAAACCGTTATAGAGTAGTTAGAAGTCTTCGGCATCGTCTAGACACCGCAAAAACGCATCTAGAGAGCAAATATTCCAGATCGCAAAATAATCTTACCTTGTCACTTCGTGGCATTGCGTTGGGCCGAGGGGGGTTGGGTTCGGAGATGGAGGTGTTGCGGGTTTCTGTTTGCAGGGGAGGGTGGTGATTTAGCCTAGGAGGAGCGTTCAGCGGGTTCCCGAGTGCATAGCGTGCTCGAATACGACACTTCCGACTGTCGTAAACGGTTTTAAATTTCGAGCACGTAAGTAACGTGGAACTAAGCCCTTTTTACAGCTGATCGTTTTAACGTGAGACAACAAAAACGCCGCGTAACGTGGAGTAAATTTTAACTTTGAATACCCCTAACGCATATAGCAGTAATTATTGAAAAGGTTATTCTACAATACGATCTGATCGCCTTCCCTTAAACCTTTTCTCCCACATCCTCCATCACATCGACACCAGTAACTCTGCCAATAGCTCTATCCAGCCCTATCTCCTCGTTAATTTGTTCCTGCCGTTGCTTATCTGCCGCTGCAACACCCTCGCTTCCAAAAATTACGTCCATCTCCTCTATATTTCCAATTAGGTTAATGATCTTTCTAATAATGTGTTTTTGGGAAGAGGTTATGGAAGAGCGTGAGAGCAATACCGAGAGAGAGCTGCTTAGTCTCTGGCACAAGGAACCAGATAAATCCAGCGCCCAAAGTCGTTATTAAGCCGAAGAAAATGTATGTTCCCCAACGCATGTGCTCCAGCATGTCGGGGGTGACTTGGCCAATGATGAAGTTGTTCTTTGCAGAGTTAGTATTATTCGCGAATTAAAAAAAAATGGAAAATACCATCCAGTCTGCATTCGTACGTTAGTCGTCATACTCCTTGGAATGTAGTATATTATATTAGAGGCGTAAGCTTACTTGAGCTTGCTCCTAAAGCAATTCCTTTAGCTCGAACACTCAATGGCCAGACTTCCGCAATCCTATCGCTCCCGTTAGTGCCAGTTTCGATCCCCATTCTATTATGGTAGTTCATTGCGGAAATGGTATTTCAGGTCAAGCACAGATGCTTACAAAATCCAAGCGCAGGGACCCCATGCTATATCAAAAGTTGTTAGTTCACTTTTATGTAAACCTTTGCAAGTTTCCTCTGCCATCCAAATGTAAATGTGACTAAGGGCTTAGGCGTGACTTACAATAACCAAAATGTATTACAAAAAGCCAAACCATTGCTACCGCAGCCCATCCAGCACTCTTGTGGCTGTCCCACTGGTTCTCATTTCTGGCGAAGATAATGCCGATTATAAAATGGCATAGAGCCATTCCTAGCGCACCTACAAAAAGAACAGGTTTGCGCCCAAGTCGGTCGATATACCTGCACAGGAAATATCAATTAATTTATGCTATGAAAAGTATTCAAGAACAGCTTTTAGGGCCTTACATTACGGCAGGAATCTATAATAGCCAGCAAGTGTTAGTAGGAGCGAAATAATTTAAGATGGAGTAAAATACCGTAGCGATAAACATGACAACACCGACGACGCCAGTAGCAAGCAGCGAGGTTGTATTACTACTCATTCCCAGTTGATTAAATATTGACGGTGCGTAATAAAGTATCGCATTGATACCGGTAAACTGTTGGAAAAACATGGTAACTGCAAACGTTGATTCAGTCTCTCAAAATTCAACCCCTCGGTCATTTTACTCACCCGTAGCAACCATAACCCTCCTCGCCATAGGCCAACTCTGAAACAAAGTTGCGAAACTTTTCCCTTCCAACACCACATCACCCCACCATCCTTCTCCCCTTGTTAATCCCGGAAATTTTTCCTTCTCCGTCCTCCTCTCGAATAAACTTTGAGCTTTGATTTCGAGGAATTCTAGTTCGATGAGCTCATGATCCTCATCGAGGCCTCGCAGTTTGGCAAGGACAGTTCTTGCTTGTTCCTCCCGCTCGTGGTGCAGCAGCCAACGCGGAGAGAACGGCATGAAAAGGATACCGACTCCTAGGATAACAGCAGGGACGAGTTGGAGCGCTAATGGTAACAGCCATGCAGTATCTTTTTGTCCGCCGCCGGTACCACCAATGTAATTTGTTCCATAGTCAATCCAGAAGCTCACCATGATACCGAACGTGATAGCTAGCTGTTGCAGTCCGACAAGCGAGCCTCGAACTTCCGGCGGCGCAATCTGTATCTCTCAAATCCAAAGTTTAATTTTTCTCCTGCTGTTTGTGGATTTCGGGCTGGGTTGAAAAACTGACCTCGGCATTATACATCGGAACAGTCATTGATAAACTTCCGACGCCCATACCGGTGACAAACCGGCCTCCGAGAATATATCGGGAATCGCCTACTGCGGCGCAGCATTGAACAATAACTCCGATGCAGAAAATGCAAACATTGACCAGAATAGTGTATTTTCGGCCAATCTTTTCAGCAAGAAAACCGGAATAGAGGGTTCCGGTCCAAGCACCGAGTTCCAGGATCGCTGTGAGACTAAAGTTAGATCCTGGATTATGGGAAGAGTTTTTGAGAGAATAGGGACGAAGCAAAAACATCGGGTAATATCGCTGTAATACCTGTAAGCCATCCCTTCTTGGTAGAATTTGTTACAGCATCTCCCATCTAAATTCCGTTAATATTCTACCCCTTTCTGACGTACATCGAAGAGGAAACAAACATGTCTTCCGAACGAATTCATTGCCACTATTCTCGCAAAAATCAGCACTTTTTTTTGATCCGTTACTTATTATGGTAGAATGAACTCACAAACTCCTGAGAATACACCTTGATTGTAACCATATAGTAATCTACCGTCTCATTTCTGGTTAGACATCTCCATCGCGTTTCGCGCTTCTAAACTGTGATATTTTACATACCCTCCCAAGCACGCAAACAACGCAATCCCGAAAACTCTAGCATTTTGCACGAGTCCTCGTGGCCCAGATGGACCAGCGAGAGCTTGTCGTCTCGCGAGAGCAGCTGCATCTATTCCTCCTTCACCTGTTGGAGCACCCATACTGATTTCCGTTTCCCGAGCTTTGGGACAAATAAAGGTAGAAGTAAGTTGGAAGGCGAATATCCTGCGTTACGCGTTATGGAACCCAGCTGGTTATCTATTATATTTGAGGGAGAGAGGGAACTGAAGTTGGTGGGTGGTATGTATGGTAATTGATTCCCTCGCAGTCATCTTTTCGCGTGGAATTCAGGCTAAATCGATAGCCGCTGTCACTTCGAGTTGGAATTCGTGCCATTTTTTTGAACCTCAAAATATCTTCGTCAGCTCCGTGTTGGTATTGAAATTACGGGTGGGCGATTCCTGGAACAAGTTTTTGCGGGGATGCTTCGGCAAAGAACAGCGAAGTTGGGAACCTGGGGTAACAATATCCTGGTTAAGGACTGGTTTGTACTTTACAGATTTGGCTCCCCCCACACACACACACAACCCCAAATTTATCCGGAGCAGAATATTCGGATTCAGCGTACTTTAGCCTGTTTATAATGGTCTCATTTTGGTGTTGCACTTACCTGTGCTTACATGCTTTCGTGGCCTTTCACCAAGCGAGAAGAATTAGGCATTTGTGGAAAGTGGAGGCCTTTCAATTATCTATCACCATGCTCACAACAATCCGATTTCTTTCGGAAATTGTATTGATCTTGCTAGAATTAACTGTAAAATCGTCAGCAAGGGTTCATGGGTGGGAAAAATGACGTGAACAGTCCAGAAGTCTCAAGGAATCACACTGGATAAAGCTTGTGCTGATCTATAGGAAAAACCAACACGCAGCCAGAATAACCCCCGTAGTTTTATATAGAGCACATTTTTCAGAGGATCTCGCAATACTTTCAAAGTTTTCGTTTGAGCGACTGTCAAGAATCAAAAAACTTCAAGAATTTACGATCACAACTTGTCGAGGAAGATCATTTTGGATTCCTTACGCTGGAAATGTCTGGTTTGGTTCAGCGGATCCCATTGCGTGTTTTTTTTTTTTCGATTTATCCTTTCACTTGCCTACACTTGATTCATTCAATATTGAACATCACAAATTCCTCACATTTCCTATGCAAACTCCGAGGGCGCTGCATATACTAGTTTACTAATAGTTGTGCATTACCATAACGGTGCATAGCAGCTTGAGCCTTCTACTTACATCGGTATCCTTGTACACAAATCTTGGCAGGAGATGGATTGCGCATTGCCTACTCAAGCTCTTTTGTTCTTGGCATTCCACAGGTAGTCATTCAACCTTTCGTTCTCAATGGCGTTAACCAGGTCCTCGTTTTCCTATTGCCACACCATCTTGACCTCCACTCATCGCCATTCCTTCTGTCATTAAATACATTTTTAGTCCGCGGCTACTCGCTCTCAGGCCCTCCCAGGCTCACTCTAAGCCATAGCACATGGGCAGTGAAGGGATTGTAGTTGGTTCTCAGGAGAAATATTAAGAATTTGACATGTAGTTTACTGTAGCTGCTAGCATGCCCCACACATATTTAGTCTTTCCAAAGAAAGCTTTGCATGATACCACCAGAAGTATCAGGTGATATGTGGCGAATCGACATATCAAAGCTGAAAACTAAATGTATGAGTAACGGTACGGCAATTAAATACCATACTAAACCCCACCGCCACATAATTTCTAGTCAACTGCGGCGCTTCACTGATGCCCTGGAAAGACGCTACAACGAACACCAACACCGCTCAATTTTGACGACAAAGGAGAGGAGGGGACAATGAATCTTTTGCTAGACACCTCAATTGATGTTGGTTTCACTATATAGATTCCGTGTAAATTAACGGATAGTCTGTGATTGTACAATAACCCTTGTACCTTTGATGCATCCAATCAATGTTTTCAATTCGAATCATATCTCATGATGCCGTTATTTAACTATTGCTTAATCACCGATTCCTTTTCAATCTTCACGTCGTTGGGGCATTCTTTAGGTATCAAATAGAAAATACTCTACTCATCAATAAACTTTTCCTCTCTCTGAAAGAGCAGTTGCAAGAATGCCGTAGATTGTATTTTTTTTTTTCTCAGATCGCGTACGTTTGTGGTTCACCCCCACCGATTTTCATATTTCATGGAAATTAAGTGAATTTTTGGAGAATATGAGTGACTAAGTGGTTGTTTATAGGAAATCGAACAGAGTTACACTTCTTGGAAAGTCATATTTCCCACAAATTAGGAAACATTCGGCATGAATTATACATCAATTTGTCATGGGAGGTAACCTTTTTATCGGAGGTTGTGAAGATATGGCCAGAGAGATCATGGAAGAATTTGCGTGTTATGGAACCATTGGCGGGTGATAATAGATAAAGGTTATGAAGATGAGGACACCTTCCGAGTAGCCTGGCTGAGGTTATATGTAGCTAAGTACTGTTGGGTCAGTTTTTCCACCGCAAGCTTTCGGGAAGACGTACGGTTTAAATATTTTACTGCTCTTTTTCCTGGAAAAACATACGATGATTTCTAGATTTTTGGCACAGCACTCGAAATCCTCGCAAGTATTGTTGTAATCCCATCAATGGAAGCTGAGATAAAAAAGAAATTCACAAGAAAACGATATTCACTGAGTAACGTATTGCACAGGTTTAGAGGCCAACACGGTGCAACGAGACAAGCCGTATTTTTATATATACAGACTCCAATTAAGGTCCTGGTTTTAGCTACTCCTTCATCTAAGTTTAACATAATATGTCAAGGTGAATGTAAAAAAAAAAAAACAAAAAAAAGGAAAAAAAGGAAAAAAGAAAGAAGAACAAAAGAAAAAGAAAAGAAAAAAAGGGTAGAGTCAACGACGCGAAGAAGATGCAAGGGAAGAAAGAATATAAAAGCGCTTGCCACGCCTCTTTCTAATCTCGCAGTCGAGATCCACCTTCGGTGTTCGGGTTGTTTTCACCCATCCATAAAAGGTAAGAACCAAAAATTCTCAAATATTATTGGATACATACATTAAACGACTGAACACACCCGAAGGATCTTGATGCACGGCTTTATGAGGCCATTCAATATTCTGCTAAGCTAAAATACCCGTTGCCATAACCGTTTTTTTTTTTTTTTTTGAAAAAAAAAAAAAAAAAAAAAAAGCTGTCGTGGCTAATAAATGCCAATAGGAAATTGCTAACTGAATAAAAGCGGTTGTCTGTGATGCAAGCGAGCACGCGATGAATAGGCGTGTCTTCCGAGGTAGGTGTCATACTGAGACTTACTCGTAGTATATAATAGGTATATAATGGAAAGGATGATTATCGATTGAAGAAGAAAGAAGGTTGAGTTTACTCTTAAATGGCCAAAGTGACTGAAAAACGTAGAGTTGTCTACTTAGCAAGCGGCAATAGAGGTTTTGAAACTATTAAATTAAATTCACAATACAGTTAAGGAGAACTAATAAAATTTGACTTCGATTACCCATATAAATCTGCTGAAAGTTGTATGGGTACCATAGAGCGCTTCCAGACTCTCTCTGACGGATCCAATGTCACCAAAATTTAATTTCGCTTTGGTACTCACTTGCCATTAACAGGTTAGGTGATTGTCTTCGCGTTGAAGCCAACGGTTGAACATACCTTTTCTTGATTAGCTATCTTTTGCTAACTAATGTATGTGATCATGAATCACATTTCGAATTTGACATAAACTTTGACATGACCTTTCAATTTGAATGGAAGAACATCGACATCCCTCTGAGAGTCTCAAATCAGGCTTTCTTGAAACCTCAGAGAGAGTCTGGATTGCGAAACTAGCCTCCTTCTGGTCGAGTGACGACAATGCGGGGTGCTGCCAAGACGTTTGACATTACCGAAAATCATTATCAAATCCTGTTATAACGGTGAACGCAGAACCAGGTGCAAGGCTACGGAACATCTAAAATTCGTGTGCCGGGTTAAAAAATTAGACGACCCAGGATTCCACCCGCAGTCCGGATTCGGCAAGAGAGATCGCATCCATGCTAGTCCAAAGGAATAACCCAGAAATCCAACCCTAGTAAGGAGGCAGTGGATTTACCGTTTTTCCAACCTCCATCGAAAGTGAACCTTGGCAAAGTTTAGCGTACATCTTGTGTGGTCGAGGCTGACGCGTATCGCAAGTTGAAGTTAAAATGGAAAACTACGGATAAGCAGGATTCAGATGGCTAAGGAAGGCACAAGTAATCTCTACAAACGATAGTTCATGTACTTACAAGTAGAGAAGTAAAGAAAGAAAAAAAAAAACGTAACTGATGAGAACCAGACCCAGAACCACACCCGCATGCGCACTCAACAAACACCAACCCAGCAACATCCAGACTTGCCTTCTCCCGTCCGTGCTATGCTTAAACGCAAACAGTGTCTTCGCATTGTGTCACCAGCAACAGTCAATGTAATTGATAAACTCTCGGCGGGGCCGGGCGCGAGCACCTACTATTACTCGCCTCCAACCCCCCACAAACCCGATCACTTTTGCCTTCATACATCAACCAGTCCACTGCCCTCGGAGCTCTCAGATATTGTTTGGGTCTAGAAAAAGGAATTGTATATATATGTATTTCATTAAAAGATTTGTATACGTACTTGGGCCTTGCACGTACATGTACATTGGTACATGGCTAATTAGGTCAGAAAAATATCATTAAGATGGGAAAAAGCTTCTTTTCGGGTTCCCTTTTTTTTTCTTGTGGTATACGCTGTGGAATAAAGTTTCCTCTCTCTTGTAGTGTTCGATAAACTGTGCCCGTTGCACCATCCTGGCACGTTATGTCCAATACGTTACATGCGCAGCTACAACCCGAAAACCCCACCCTTAACCCCCGAAACACCTCATTCTCTTATCCTCCCCTCCACGCCCTGTTCAAGCTAGCCCCCACCTCTTCCAACAGCCTCGTATGAGCAGCCATCGCCTGCCCCGCCCACCCTTCCATTTGCCCCTCCTCCCTCTCCCTCCCATGCACCCCCTCCAAAAACACCTCCGTCGAAATCCACCCTCTCCATCCTGTCTTTAACACCGCCTCCACCATCGCGTTAACTGGTAAATAGCCCCCACTAAACAAATTCGGTCGGTATGCATGAGACCATTTCTTCCTAGGTGCCATCCCATCCACACCCTCTTCCGGCATGGGCGGATCCATTCTATACGCATCTGAAATTTGTAAATAGAAAATTTTTTCGGGATCGATGATGCTGAGGTCTTTCAGGGACTGTGTATAGGCTTCCTCCGCATTAGGAATTTGGCCTGTAGAGGATGTCGGATCCGCCCATTCGAGGGCCGCCGTTTGGAATGTGTCCAGGCAGAGGCCGAGGTTTGGGCAGTTTGCACGAGAAACGATATTATAGGCGTCTCGCCATGTTTTGACATGCGCGCCCCAACACCAAGGCTCATACGCGACTTTGTGGGGAAGCAAAACGTCTGCGAGCTCGGCGAGGTCTTCTGCAATGGCCTCGAAGGAAGAGATCGTCCTGGGGTCATCGGTAGACCCAACCTGCTGATTATCAGCAATATTCAAATTTCGGATGTGGGCTGGATACGGACCTGCAACATATCGCAACCCAACGCGTCCATCACAGCACCCCATTCCTTCGCTTTCTTCAATGCATCTCGTCGCTTGTAACTCCACTTTGCATGGCCCTCGAAATTCGTAAACGGTTGCAGGACGAGAATCTGTAATCCCAGTTGGGCGCAGAGACTATTTATTTGTTCTGCTGCTTGGCATATCCTCACGTAATCGTCTTCTTTCAGCGAGGGATCATCGTGTATGTCACGGGCGTAAGCGAGCAGGTCGTCCCAACCTATCTCGACCCCAGCGAAGTTGGCGGAGGAGATTGCTCTGAGTTTGAGAGGTAGTGTGTGGGAGGGGTGCATGCCAAGGGATGGAGTTGCGTACGAGGAACGAATTGTGGAGAGGAGGGTGGGCGGCGTTGTTGACATCGTGGAGTTTTTAAGGAGATTTGGAGGGGGAGATTTTTGCGATTTTGTCGACAGGAAGACGGTGGCGGTGGTTTTAAATAGAGAATTGATGAAGTTGCGGTCTCAATGCAAGCTTCTTGTCGTCGGAGGCAATGTCGTCATTATGGCGTTTGGTGCAGTTACTATTGCTACCGACGGTGCAGAGTAGGAGACCCACGACAATTCGACCTATACGTTTCAAATCAATTACGGTACTTCCAGATACCTACTGGAGGTCTCCCCTAGGTTCTTGTCGTTTTCTTACTCTGCTCGGCGATTAAGCCCCAAACAAGTTTCGTTTGAACTGCTTCACCACTTAGCGACCTGGTATTAACTAACCTCTTGGCACGTGCACAACAAAAGTTCGAGTGATGTTTTGTGCTAACGCACAGACAGCGGATTATTCAGCAAACTTGCGAAAAGAAAGTTGTGCCTGTGCACGGTTTTACCGGTCACTTCGAAATTCATTTACTCATCTCTTGACTCTTTGTTTTTAATTTTTTATTTATTTATCACCGTAGCGTTCAGTGAAACCCATCTACCAAATATACATGAAGTTCAAGCTGAAAGCTTGATTCTCTAGCGGTCGGTGTTGTTTTTTTTCTCGCCGTGTGTTTATGGGAGGTCTTTTCTTTTTCTCTCTATAGGTCCAGGTTTTGTACCTTGAATGTATATCCTCTCTGCCCTATGAAATATAATTGTAACTGAGTCTCACTAACTTGCTTAATTCGAAAACGCGATACCAATGCCCTTGGAATATCAGCAACCAATCAAGTGATTTACCATGACGTGGAAAACGGCCTCATAAAAATTTGCAGAAATCCTCCGAGTCGTTCTTTGAGCAAAGGAATCTGTGTGAAAGATTCACTTCTCCAAATGCTAATTTACTATCAAATAGTTTTCTCCTACATTTTGTCCGAGTGCACCAAATTCACAAACCGGGTTGTCTTCTGTCAAGTACACTTTCTGCAATTCCGGAAATTGCTTACGCTGAAAATAACTGCCATAAAAAGAGCACCAAGAAATCAGAAACTTAGAAAAAATAAATGTACTACCTTAGGATATGGTGCTAAGGATAAGCATTCTCTCTTTCCACTATATTTAAGTCGTTTTTTGTATTAACAAAAGAAAAAAAAAATTTAAACCGAGATGGAGAAATGTTTGGATGTAGGGACATTGAGTTTTGGATGAGACAATATATGGCTGTGGGTGAGGAGGAAAACCATGGTTATCGGAAGAAACAGTAGGCAAGAGCTACTTTTTAAGAACCATGGTTTGGAGACCTGTACCATGGTATTCTGAATCGCTATTTTGTTCACCAAGCACACTAGTCTTTTCGAAAATAATGTTTTTGCCAAAACTATGGTCTTGCACGACCACAAATGCACCCTAAATTTTCCAAATTTTTAGCCAATCGGTTGAATTATTGCCCCCCCGCGGTTGTGATTCATAAGTTACCCAATAAGTAGACTTCTGGTTCGATTATTGAAATTGAAAGCTACATTGGTAGGAGTTGCTATTTTATGCCTACAATGAGAGCAGAGATACTTGCTCAAGCGGATATATATCATCAGCTGTAGCTGTTGTGAACGAGTTTGAATTATTTGTTTAGACATACTTCAATTAGAGATCCTATGTAGAAATAGTCGAGGACGTTAAGTATAGACACAATTGAAAAAAAAAAAAAAAAACCGAAAACACAATGAAAGACAAAGACTTATCAAGGAAAGGTACAAGCATATCCAGAAAAAAATATCCATAAAACAAAGAACGAAGAAATCCCACCCTTCTCTGCTCACACAACACATTGTAGATCGATACAGGGACAGGGCAGTCCAGTGTGCAGGCAGCAAAGGATTGTCCCAAGCGGACGGAATGGCGTTATGAAGAATCAGCCGTCGAAAAAAAAAGGACAGTTCCAGAGATGGCGGTATGTATTCACGGTCAACAACCTTTTCTTCGAAAACAACAAGTTTCAATTCGGAAGAAAAGGATAGGAAAAAACAGTGACGAATTCTCAATTCAAAGTAATGCGACTTTTCGCAATACAGGAAGACTGACCAGCAGTGTTCCCAATAGGCCAGGCCGTTAGAGACTTCTTCCCGACCCGGCCTACCTTAGTGTAGGCTTTTGTTTATGCCGGCCTGGGCACCTGTAGGCCGGCCTACAGGCCATACAGATTCTGCAAATAAGTGTGAAATATTCCTCTCCATTTTGTGGAAGCTAGACATAGCACTTCCGATCTTTTTTCATCGCCTGAAAAATATCTGCAACACCCTCGCTAGCTACAGCAGGATTACTTCTTATTGTAAGAGTAGCAAGACTTAAGTATTGCTTAAGGTAGGGCTTGTAGCCACATCTATCGCCATATACAAAACGTTATTATTGGCGATAAGATTTGGTTCACCGGCACCTACTGTTGAGGCAGAGCCTCCCGGACGTAAAGTGCAAGTCAAGTGGGAAGGCACTTCTGTAGATAATGATGGAGTCACTGGGTAAAGAATCGTAGATAATAGAGATTGTCGTGTTAAAAAAAAAAAAAAAAAAAAAAAAAAACA
>JABYPW010000809.1:0-20490 GCA_016880775.1 Phymatotrichopsis omnivora
CCGCCCCCCCCCCCGGGGCTATTCAGACAGCCACACCCCAATGCGCTAGAGAACATGCTAGACGAAATCGAATACAACAAGGTCTTTTCTATGATGGAAAGAAGAGCCTACACACAGCCGACGAAACAACGGTCCCCTAGTTACCCAAAGCTATCAGCATACGGTATCCAGGAAGCAATCGCGATAGAACTCCAGAAACAAGGAGTACACTACACCAAGCGCCACTTCCTAGTCGACCCAGACCAAAGAGGGGTGATCACCCTCTACAGCCCGCACAACGTCCACATTCACGAATACATTCAACACTTCCATGCAATCAAAGAAGCAATACAAACGTTCGCAGGACAGTTCTATGCTCTGATCTACCTTGCTCCCAACAACACCTTCATCACAATCTACGGAATTAACACCACCGATCTCCTGCCGACGGTCGACGAAATGTTCGAACTGGTCTCCAAGGACCTATACCTATACAAACAATGCCCCCTTCTAGGGGTCAGACTCCTGCCATGCCTAAGCGACCCCAGTACCTGCGACCTCGTAATCGAAGTCCGACCACAAGACGCGAAATATATCCTGTCCCCAACCGGCACCTTCATCTTCGGATCTTTTAGAAACCCCGAAACCACACCACACCACGATAACCCAAGACAAACTACTGAAGCCGGCACCCTAAGCACCCCGGAGCTCAGATAGAGAGCACGAAAAAGACCACATAACGCTTACGAAGTGTTCTCCTATACAACATATGAATACACGCCGAACAAAAATCTCCGCTCACACGCTTTGACAATAAAGGGAATGGCGCTCTAACTTTCTCTCTTTTTCTTTACTTTTCTTTTCCTTTTTTCCTTTGATTCTTATGGTCGGCTACTTAAGTTTTCAAGAGGAGGAAGCATGTACTTTCGTAAAAACAGATCACACGGCTTCGGCCTTTAGGGGAGGAGGATTTTTTGAACACGTGGTTTCTTATTTCCTTTGTTAAATTAGCTTTTGGGCACGCCATAGTCTCTGACTGTATGCGGATTCTTTTGTAAACTATGAAGAGTAGTTTAGAAAATGAAGAATGAATCATCATCATCATCATCTTCATGTTCGTCGCAGGCTTCTCAAAAATCTCGACATACCCCCTACCTTATGGTAAAGATCCTGCACGCTAGCCCGCACCCGGGCTGGCCTTTTAGTTTGTGCAGCACATGATGACTCCCTTTCAGATGCTCCAGACATCCCACGCCTTTGTGACTGTGCAACCCATGGCCTAGCGAGACATTTCTCCCACGGCGATACCAGAGATACATCGTCGTCACACACATCCTTTGTCCGACACCCGACCGTGTTAAGCAAGACAGTGAGCGGACACCCACGATCGGTCTCCGCATGGAGGTTGCAACACAGGATCATACTGTTGTTCCAGGATCGCTTAGCGAGCCTCCGACCGTGCAAAACCTCAATGCGACGCTCTCAGAGCTCCTAGGAGGGGTACCCAGGCCCCCCAGAGCATTCACACAAACCTCTAAGCGACCTTCACAGTCGCATCAAACGCTCTCTCATCGCCCCTCCATGGCAACAATACAAAACCAACGAACGAAGTCGGGAACACCAAAAGAAACCTAACAAACCTCACGACCGAATGTACCCCTTACTGCAGGACATCCAACCATGAACAATACAAAGCCCACCGATCTCTACATCGCCGGTTCGCTAAGCTTCCGCAACCGTACCCGCCGGTGCCAACACAACACCTACAAGTCCCGTTGTCGGACGGAACTAGTGGAGGAAGTTTTCGAGTGGAGGAGACGGCCCGCACATTCTTTTATCATGTAAATAGTCATTCGCTGTGTGCAGGTATTTCGGGATGGAGTTTTTGGGTGATATTTTTTCCTTTTTTTTTCCTTTTCTTTTCTGTTGGGGGAGAAACGGGTGACACGCCATAGTCGAGGACTGCATGCGGACGCCCCGGGTAGGATATAGAAGAAGTAGAGTAGTTTACCAAACAGAAATGAAACATCATCATCATCATCATCTTCATGTTCGTCGGGGGTATGGAATGTAAAATAACTGAAACTGGAATAAAAGACATGTCACTTCATGTTCACCGATCTGATCTGTATCACGTTAATTCAAGCCAAACTTGCCGAGTCTAACAGGAAGGATAAGTCCACCACTATGGGGGGAGTTTAGTTTCTTCTTTCCTACATTGCTTTTCTCTGTTTTTTCACAGTGTAACTAGTGTTTTTATGCTTCGGTAAAGTGCGGAGGAGTTTGCGCGTTTCTCTTTCTCTCTTCTCTTGTATTTTCCGCTTGGTCGCGTAGTCTGCGTAGGCAGTTTTCTTTCGTTGTTTTAAGGTTCACCTAGCGATTGTTTTTCCCTGGTCGGCTTTTGTACGTAGTTGTCTGCGTTCCTTTCTTTCCCTTTTCCTTCTTTTTCTTTCGGGTTTTCGACACGAGTAGGTGGAGGATCATCGTGTACTCTTTGGTTATGTTTTTGCTCTTGGTTGAGTATAGACACCCCGCCGGGGGTATGCGATGTAAAATAACTTAATGGGAAAATCATATAAGTCGCTTCATGTTCGCGGGATGTAAAGTAACCGAACGGGAATACAAAGAAAGTCGCTTCATGTTTGCTGGATGAAGGGTTACCCTGACAGTGCTTAGCAAAATCGCTCCTGTGTTACGTGACTATGTCATATTCTCTTAATTGAGTGCGAGGCCCTGTCCGTACATCAGTGATCCGAGGGAGGACAAGATAAGTCGCTTCATGTTCCGTAAATCCACTGGCACACGGCAGTCGAAAAAGATGAACCAGGAGACAAGGACCCGATATATTTTGGCAGCAACCCAATAACCCCCAATGAACTGGTCAGAAACCTGGGATACTTTACCGACCGAAAACGAAAACTGCTAGCACACTTTCAGCAAAGGATCACCGGAACCCTGGGCCTCTGGAAGATGATCCAAGGATTAGTCAGAAAAGGAAAAGGTCTCACAGCGCACAACGCGAGAAAGCTCATCATGGCCATCATGATCCCAAAGGTCACGTTCGGAGCCACAGTTTTTCAATCAGACAAATGAACCACCAACAAACTAGATGTACTTTTCAACCAATTCACAAGGTGGATCATGGGCTGCTTCAGCACGACCCCGATCGGCCCTCTAAGAAGCCTCGCAAGAATCCCCCCGCCAGATCTTCTCCGATAGTACATCCATCAAAGGTACGCCATAAGAGCCACCACACTTCCTCCAGAACACCCGGTCACCTCTGCATTTCCGCCAACTTTCCCGATCTGGGACAAAAAACGAGACCAGAACACCGCTAGGCCACTAATGGGCATAAAAATGACCAAAGGAAAATCCGAAGGATGGCAAGTTCTCAAATGGAACTCCAAGGAAGGCTCCCATGTCTTATCCCCACCCCACATAGACCAGCTAGGCAGAACTTTGAAGCCCTTGTTGAACCAGGACACGACCTGGAACCACTTCAATATTCTCCCGGCTGAAAAAACCCCCTCCCTGCATAGCAAAGAAAAGTCGGTCAAACAAATCAAAATCCAACTCCTAAACACCTGGAAGGAACAGGACACGGATACCAAAGGTTACACTTGTTACCCATCCTTACACGAAGACTCAACTTTTCAGCTCCCCAGAAACATCAGCCAAACCCTTTTCCAGATGCTATCAGGGAGTTCCCATCTGTCCGCACACCTCCCTTGGAGAGAAGGAAGAGCAAACTGTCCAAGGTGTTACCTTGAACCAGAAACACTCAAGTACGCCATAAGGACATGCCTAAACAGGATTTTAGAAAGAGAAAAATCCCTCCTGGGAAACCCTTCCGTGACGCTTATATTCAATAGTCCATCGCTGCTTAAAAAACTCCCGGATTACCTTAAGGAAACGAAAACCGGGCGTCCCCTACATCCTAACCAGTACAAGTTTCAAGTGCAAGTAAGTCCCCCCGCCCGAGGTCCCAAATCTTGTACCCCCTTCTCCTCCCTAAGACCCCCGAGCAGATGTTCATCATATGGCCTGTGGGCACATACTGTAGATTGGCTTCACATAAATTTTGCAGGGGCCGATCCCGATGAGGGACTATTAGCCCCTTCTCCTTTGTACGTTTCTCCAATTTCTTTGTCTCCTTTGTCTAGTGATGGTGGATTTTCGGAGGAGGAAATGCCGGTACCTGCTTTTTCTAGTCGTTTGGCCTTACCTGTTTTGGTGGATGTTGTTTTGAATAGGTGGATTCTTTGAGTTTTTTCCTTTTACGTTTGGGCACGCCATAGTCGTTGACTGTATGCGGATTCTTTTGTAAACTGCGAAGAGTAATTTAGTAAAATGAAGAATGAATTATCATCATCATCATCTTCATGTTCCGTACATCAGTGATCCAAGGGAGGACAAGATAAGTCGCTTCATGTTCAACAGTACGAGGCACAACTGATAAAGCAACTTTTTTCCCCTAAACCTCAGCCAGACCCTCCCAAACCAGTATGGCACCCCGAGATGCCAGAGGTAACAGAAAGTGAGGTCCAGGAATCCCTTCGGAAAACCAGGAACATAGCCCCAGGGAAGGACGCCATCCCATACCCAGTCTGGAAGCAGGTAGCAAAGCGAGCGCCACACATCATCAAAGGAATCGTTAACGAAATACTTGGCCATGGATACCACCCAGACAACCTCAAAAAAGCACTGGGAGTGCTTATACCGAAGCCAGGCAAAGAGGACTATGGACCAGTCAAGTCATACAGAGTAATAGCCTTGCTCAACACAATCTCAAAAATAGTAGAGAATGTCGCCCACAACAGACTATACGCCCATGCGATACAAAACAAAATGATATTACCATACACGTACGGAGCCATAAAACATAGAGGCATGGCAGATGTGGCAAATTGGCTCTTTCACGAAATAAATTGCCTTCAGAAATCAGGATTCAAAGTGAGCACAGGCTTCTTCGATAGTACGGGAGCCTTTGACAATATGGAACAAGCTGAACTTAAAAAAAAGACTCGAAAGCGGAAATACCCCAGCGTATCTCACCAACTGGATACTGTCGTTCATGAGTAACAGGACCATGCAAATGGTCTTCCCAGGAGCAACAGAAACCCTGCACCACGTTAAGTCACAAACCCCACAAGGCTCGCCAATCTCCCCACTGCTATTCATCATATACTTCGCCCCGCTACACAAGTGTGAAGAACCACAAAGCAAGGGATCCTTTATTGACGATTTTGCGGTCACAGTCTATTCAAGAAACAGAACAGAAAATAACAGCAAAATCCGCGAAGAGTTTGAGCGACTAGAAACCAAAGGAAGACCGATGAAAATAAAGTTCTCTGCACCCAAGACAGACCTAATACACTGGCAAGTACACCATGAAAGCACTCCAGAGGACAAGAAACAACTGGTAGAAATAGGAGGAGTGTAGATAATGCCCAAAAGGATAGCACGGAATCTATGATATTTCGCGTCCACTAAGCAAACCCCGCACGCCCACTACGGAATCCGCATCACGCACGCAATGAAACAGTTCGCACTCATCAGGAGGGACAACACAAAGCACAAAGGGCTCACCCCGCATAACCGAAGACGCCTGGTAATGGGAATGCTAATACCACAAATGATGTATGGGGCAACCGTCTTCGAACCAGACCAAATGACAATCAAACTCCTTAATACCCAGTTCAGTAAAATGGCAAGATAGGTAACTGGACACTTCCGCAATACGAACACGTACCAGATACTAGCTCAGGCAAAAATACCCCCACCAGAAATCTGGATCAAGTACATAAGGGAAAAATACGTCATAAGAATGTCCACCGTCACTGACCCGGAGCACCTGATCGCGTCAATACTGCCGGACACGTACCCAACCCTCACAGCAAGAAATCTAAGGGACACATACCGCAGCTATCTTGAAAGGAGAACGGTCGGAGGAAAAAAGAAAGGCCTGTACGTCCAAAAGTGGAACGCCCCCAATATACACAAAACCAGAAGCTCCCCACCAGTCCACGTTGACAAAATCCTGCGAAACATCCTCCCATACCTGGAAACCGGAATGCGATTCCATGGAGTAATCAAAGCTGGTGAGATCACCCCATCCCTATACCCCATGGAAACCCTGCAAGGAAAAATAAGAGAAAAACTAATTGAATGGTGGAAAGCAACAACAGCCGAGAAATCAAGAGATAAAGAAGAAGTGTCCCTTGGCGGAAACCAAATCTTCAGATTGCCGATCAAAATAGCAAGCTGAATATTCCAAATGAGGTCCCAGAAGTCGGACCTCTCTGCGCGCACATCATGGGGACACAACGACCACCTCTGCACACACTGCCACCAATACTACGAAACCATTCAACATGCGATCCTGGAATGCCCGGCAATGACCGAAGCGCGCGAAAAGTACATACCCAAGCCCTGTGACCTGGAAGCCATGTTCCGCTTGGAAAAGGAAATGAAACAGATAGCGACGTATATATCAAAAACGAAAACCGGGATACCAACGAGGACCTACGCATATGAATACCATGTGGCCATACCTATCCGATCTGTGCCGAGTAGACCCCCATCTTGTACCCCGTCCCCAGTACCGCCTAGCCCGTGTTCTACTGGCGGGCCGTATAGATACTTTTTGGATTGGAAACCTTTCACGGAGGTAGCTCCGGCTGACGGATCAGCTACCCCCCCCTCTACTTTCCTTAGTCCTTCTAGTAGCTTGTCTAATGTGTCGGATTTTCTCGCGGAGGAATGTGCCCCTTCTTATTGTGATTTGGATTTGACTTTGCGGACTCTTTTCCACTTATGTTAGTTTGTTTTTGCCCTACTTTTCAGTGTTTTTCGAGGATATGTTTTCTTATTACTTTATAGCTTTCCATAGCTGTACGAGGATGTTCTTTTGTAGATGGTCGCTTACACGACCATAAAGAATAAAAATGAATTGCCCCCCCCCCCCCCTGGTCGCTTCATGTTCTAGCCTTCTCCGACCGAGGAGCAAAGTCAGCATATAGGAAAATCCAAACAGGAGTCCCCCATCGCTCCCCCATCTCCCCCCTCCTATTCAATATTTATGTTGCAAGGCTAACAAGAGACAGCCGGGCATTGAAAATGTACATGTATGTAGATGACCTCTGTATCATGGCTGAAGGAGAAATGTACCAATAGAGCACCGGGAAACTGGAGGCATTTTTCAGGGAACAGATAGAAGGAAAATTAGAAAGCCTGAAGCTATCACTATCCGAGGGAAAGACCGAGTTCCAGTACATAAGCCCGGGAAGCAAACAAAACCTCCTAAGCATCGAAATCCAGGGACAGAAGTTCGAGCACAAACCAACAGTCAAATACCTAGGAATCATGCTGCACGAAACAGAGGGAATCCTCCACCACTGCCAGCACAAGGTCAGAAGTGCACAGGCCACCCTACATAATATCTCAAGGCTCTCAACAGGGGGCAAAGGACTAAACCCAGCAATGGCGCGTAAACTGGTCAGAGCGGTAGTGCTCCCTAGCCTACTATACGGAGCCGACACATTCCACCCGTACAACATCACACAAAAGTCCCTCAGTACCCTAGACAAATGCATAACGGCCAGCGCCAAATGGGCCTGTGGAATGATGCAAAACACCAACAACAAAAAGTCCCTAGTTGAGTCCAGAATCTGGCCAGCCAAATTACAGATACAACCGTACCAATGCAATTATGCTGCGCGTCTGCTCACAATCAGACCAGAGCACCCAAACTTCCACCGACTCCCCCCTATGCCAGAGCAAAACAAGAAAAGACCAAAGTCCCCAAAAGCACGCAACTGGAAAGTTGACCCAGTTGGTCAGCACTCAAGAAAAAGGATGCTCCAGATAGATGCAATGGTATACACCATAAAAGAAGACATCGGCATGAACACCATGAGCAGATACTGACTTCCCCCCCCACTGCGACCCTGGCCCATAAGCAATGCAGGACGCCCCAAGGTCGAACCCTTTAAAGACAAAGAAACAGCGATCTCCCAGCACCCTAAACAGTACCCCCCAGCCCAGCTCACCCTGTACACCAATGCCTCCCAGGTAGGCAAATCCAGTCAGGTCAGAAACGCAGTGGTCGCGTACCTCCGTGGAAAACAGGTCAGCGGCAAATCCAAAACCCTCAGCTCGGGAGTACACATCTTCGATGGAGAACTAGACGCAATCTCAGAAGCACTCAAGCTCGCTGCCAACCTAGCCCAGAAATTACGCTTCAGCACAGTTGTCATCTACACGGACAGCCAGGCTGCGATAACAGCCGCCGCTAACCCATACCCAAGTCCCACCCAGTACGTCGCTAAGGCAGTCTTCGAAACCAACACCGTGCTCAAACACGCCCAGATCAAAACAGAACTCAGATGGGTCCCAGCACACAAAGGTATCGCTGGAAACGAAAAAGCTGACCAGATAGCCAAAGCGAAGTCCAAAAAACTAGAGGCTAACCCCAAGAAAGGAACCACCAAAAAGAAAATGGTAACCAGATCGGTCATCTAGTCCAAAACCAACAAGTGACTCTGGGAAAAATTCGAGGAATACGGAGAAAGAAAGATCCCGAAGAAACCCGACCCGTACACCATGATCGAAAAGTATGCTGCAGCGCGTGCATTCCAGTTCCGTACTGGCTGAGCCTATGTCCCGAACATGATGCCATTCCAAACTAGCCAAAACATCTGCACCTGTGGCGAGCCACAATCCATTGAACACTACCTTCACAACTGCCCTATGCCGGCCCCATGGAGAGACCTTATTAAAGGGCATACGACTAATGAAATCCTGTATGAAAACTCTGACCTATGGACCAAGCTGGTGGAAAAAGGACTCGGAAAACCCCCGCATTACCTGCCCGACCCCCCAACGATAGTGATAGCGGTAAGAGAAGGAACAAGAGTGGATAGGTAGAGAAGGAAGGTCTCCCGCGGAAGATTTGCTTTTGTAGTTCTTTCTTATGTAGTTTCTAGCGTAGCCGTTTTTCCTTCCTTCTCTCTTCTCTCCCCCCTCCGTTTCCCCGGCACGAGCAGGTGGAGGACCATCCTGTTTCCTTCGGTTATGTTCTTGCTTTTGATTAAGTGTAAATGCCCCGCTGGAGGAAATGGGACGTGAAATAAGCAAATAGGGAATAGAAGAAACGTCGCTCCATGTTCTGGCCCTAAACGAACCAGCGGATTTTACCAGGATCGACCCTACAGGAAGACAAAGCGGAGTCATACACCTCTGGTGGATGAACACGAAAGGACTCCAGGAGGCCAGAACAGTCTAGGTCCAGGCAGACTATGGAAGTGACCACAGACCACTATCCCTCCAAACCTCGCTCCCAAGAGAAGTCACCCAGAGAACGTACCCAGACTGGAAAAGTTTTTACATACCAGACAATTCAGAACCATCAGTGCTAAGGGAAGAGCTAAACCAAATTCAACTCGACTATGACCCCTCAAGCGAACAAGTCAAACCATGGTTAAACAAAAAACTCTTCTAGCTATATGCAATAATCACCAAAAGCATCCTAATCAAAAAGATCACCTCCTACAGCAAACCGTGGTGGAACCCAGAACTCAGCCAACTACGAAAACTCTTCAACTCATCTGCAAGAAAATACAAACACAAGCACGCATCGGTAGGGGCCCGCAGCATGGCCAGAAACCGGTACTATGAGGCGATAAAAAATAGTAAAGACGAAAATTGGAACCACTAGATCGAAAGTGCAGATGGAAACGAAATCTGGGAAGTCAGCTGACTAAAAACTAAACCCTGAGAAGACAGGATGCCAAGTATAGAAGCCCCGAACGCAAAAGAGTATGCCCGAAAAATCATCTGTGGGATGTTCCATAGCAGACCTCAGATGGAACCACCGTAGCCCAAAATGTACCCAGACGCCCCTCCAGTAACCAGCGAAGAAATCAGAAAAGCATTACACAAGACCAAGAACACAAGTGCGCCAGGACCATATACAGTCCCCTTTAACGTTTGGAAACAAGTCAATCGTCAATGTCCACACGTCCTAGCCACCCTCCTTACAGTAATGCTCAAATACGGCATACTCCTAGTGAACCTGAAAGAAAGCCTAGGAGTCATTATCCCCAAACCAAACAAGGACAACTATGACGTCATAAAAGCCTACAGGATCATCAATCTAGCCAACACCCTATCAAAGATCCTTGAAAAAATAATCAACGAAAGACTAACGGATCACGCCCTCTCCCACAACATGATCTCCAAGTACTAATACAGAATGATTAGGAACAGAGGAACAGGTGACGCGCTTACAAGGCTATTCCACGAAATCGATGCACTTCAAAAAGCTGGATACAAGGTCACTACGGGTTTCTTCGACATAAAAGGAGCATTCAACAACATGACTTGGAAAAAGCTACAGGACAGACTACAGGAAGGCGACACCCCGGAGTACATGGTGCACTGGATTTTGTCCTTCCTCTCGCAAAGGACCATCAAGCTGCAATACAAAGGCTCCCCCGATCACTTCTTCGAAATACAGGTTGGAACACCACAAAGGTCTCCACTCTCCCCCCTACTGTTCGTCATCTACATCAAGCCTATACACGACACGGAGCAACCGCACCTCATTAAGAGTTACGCAGATGACGTCTCGGTTATGGTCTACTCCAAAGAAAGGACCTCCAATATCCCCAAAATCCAGTATAGGTTCCAGCAAATCGAAAGCAAAGGGTCAGCACTGGACATCCTCTTCTCTCACGAAAAAACAGATCTCATCCACTTGCAAATGATAAACGAGAACGACTCAGCAGAGGACTGGGAACCAGTTCGTTTCGGCAACACCCTGATCACACCCAAACAGTTGGTACGATACCTCGGATACTTCACAGACAGGCAACGAAAGCCGTCGGCGGACTTCCAACAGAGGATCTCTAGAACCCTAGGACTTTGGAGAATGATTCAAGGACTAGTTGGCCAAGGAAGAGGGCTCACCGCACACAATGCAAGAAAGTTGATCATGTCCATCATGATCCCAAAAGTCATGTTCGGCGCCGCGGTATTCCAACCAGACGCAACAACATCAAACAAACTCGCAGTCCTTTTTAACCAGTTCACAAGATGGATTACTGGATGCATCAGCACTACACCTATAGCAAATTTTAGAAGCCTGGCTAGAGTCCCCCCCCAGATTTACTTTGCATATACATCCAGCTTCGATACGCAATAAGGGTTGTAACGCTCCCTGCAGAAAACCCGGTTACGGCGGCTATGCCAAAGTCTTTCACTGTCTGGGAGAACACTCGAGACAACAACACCACTAGAACACTGATGGGTAGCAAAATGGTCAAAGGCAAAACGTATGGAAAACAAGTCATGGACTGGAACTTGAAATCCAAGAACTCCAACGCGCTCGCCCCCCCGCACATAGACAAGCTAGCAAAAATCCTTCGACCTCTAATAAAGTGAGACACAGTCTGGAATCACTTCAATATCATGGTCACCGAAAAAACCCCCTCCCTCCACTCCAAAGAAAAGGTCCTCCAAGCAATCAAAGCAAACTTTATAGACGAATGGAAGGAACAGGCCACGGACGCGAAAGGATACATCTGCTACCCCTCCCTCCACGAAGACTCCACCTTTCAACTGCCCAAAAGCATAAGTTGAACCATTTTCCAGATGAGGTCCGGAAGCTCGCACCTATCAGCCCATCTCCTGTGGCGCGAAGGAAGAACCAACTGCCCAAGATGCCACCTCAAGCCAGAAACAATCGAACATGCGATCAGAACGTGCAAAGAAAGAATCCTGGAGAGAGAGCGGCACCTCCCTGGAAACCCTTCCCTAACGCTAGTATTTAACAGTCCATCACTGCGCAAAAAACTCTGGGACTATATGAAGGAAACCAAAACCGGGTGACCCGATAACCATAACCAGTACAAGTTCTAAGTGCAAGTAAGTGTCCCAGCTCATAAACGAAAGTCTTGTACACCCCTATCCTCCCCCAAGCCCTGCAGTAGATGTAGTTCTTGCTGACCGTGGGCGCATACAGTTTTTTGGTTATACGAGGATTTCGCAAGAGACGATCCTGCTGAGGGACCATCGGCTCCTTCTCCTTTGTACATCTCTCCTTTTTCCTTATCTCCTTTATCTAGTGATGGTGGATTCGCAGAGGAGGAAACGGCGGTACCTGCTTTTTCTGAACGTTTGGCTTTGCCGGTTTTTTTGGATGTCTGTTTAAACAGGTGGTTCTTTAGTTGTTTCTTTTTTTTCCTTTTGGGTACGCCATAGTCGGGGACTTTATGCAGATTCTTTTGTAAACTGCAAACAGTAGTTTAGTAAAATGAAGAATGAAAAATCATCATCATCATTTTCATGTTCTGGCCATATGAAGGGTTACCCTGACGGCGCTTAGCAAGATCGCTCCTGTGTTATGCGACTATGTCATATGCTCTTGATTGAGTGCGACGCCCTGTCCATACATCAGTGACCATGGGAGGATAAGATAAGTTGCTTCATGTTCTTCCCCGACCATACAGGGTTGCCTAATTACTGGTTCAGTCCCTATAAGCGAATGCGACTGATGACCACAATGGCTGGATAAAGGTTTACCCTGACGGCACTTAGCAAGATCGCTCCTGTGTTACATGACTATGTCATATGCTCTTAATTGAGTGCGATGGCCCGTCCATACATCAGTGATCCGAGGGAGGACAAGACAAGTCGCTTCATGTTCTTTCCTTTCCTTCTCTCTTCAGTCTACAGAGTAGCTACGAGTTTTAAGAATATATTCATTCTTACTATCGAAATTTGCTTCTCTCTCTTCTCTACGATATAGGAAAGTGTATTTATAGATCTAGACTTAGAACACGTTGAGATATCTGAGTTTACTCAGTAATACGTTTCTCTGTTAAGTGGCACTTGCACTTTACCGAGCCATTTCCGTACCAAGAAGACCCCTGCTGTAACACTATATTCTTAGTCATGGCTAGCGAAGACACCCCTATGCCTGACTTTACCACGGCCCTTGCCCTTTACGATGGCAAGACCATCACGAAACCGGGCCAAGCGCCATCAGTCACAACACATTCAGGCAGGGAACTCCTTGAAACTACAGTCAAATTGGATGAGGCGGGACAGAAATTCATCGAAAACATCAGTCCCACATCATCGCAAATTTCGTTGAGCTTGATTCTGCTTTCCTAGAACCCAGGGACTTCATATGAGATGAAGCCTACCAGCAGATCCATGCCCAACTTTTAGAGGACTTCCAGCAACAAAAGGAGGAGATACAAGGAATCTTCTTCTCCACTATCATGATGTACAAATAGATGGGGAAGAGGCTCCCTCCTGTTCTGGTCTCCTTCCCACCAAGGGTAACGAACATTCTCCTCAAAGCCATCAATCTGCTCAAGGAACAAAGAGCAGAAAATTAGTTCCAGGCAACCAAGATCAGAGAACAGATCGAGCTAGAGTACTCATATCAACTGAGTATACTCCAGGCAGAGGTTGAAACTCTGAACAATGAACTGAGGATGGCCTGGTACACAGCTCAGCCAGAAGAGGACTCCCAGCTCTTGGTGGAGCTCCAAATAGACCTAAACTAAAATAAGGATGCGAATACCACCCTTAATTCAGAAGTCTTCAATCTCTGAAACCAACTTCAGTTCGCTGAAAAGGAGTTGAAGGCGAGACATCAGGCAACTCAGTCCCTATCCACTCTCAACAAGAAGATTGAGTAGTTGGAAGCTGAGTTGAAGGAAGCTAGGGAAGACACTTGAGCACTACCACGACCTCTATTGCCAATACAAGAGGCCAGTAGACTCAGCACTCTCCCCAATGCAATCTGCGAGGGAGAAAACTGTGGAGGAAGAAATAGTTCCGCTAAGCCCCACAATACCGGATACACTACCTCCCTTTCCCTTGCGCACAAGGAGCAGGGGATTTCCCGACTTTAAGTTGGGCAAAGCATGCCCTTCCTATTGGAGGAGGTTCTCAACAAAGTCACCAACACCTCCTCCCCTACCAACAAGAGCTGTAGGGGAACAACCCCTGACTATGAAGGATGTTGAAGAACTCCTGAGGGAAGCACTGGCCAAGGTCGTGCCACCTCACCCTCCAGCTCCTCCTAGCCATCAGGTACCACCACCTCCACCACAACAATCGGCCCTGATCTTCAAGGGCCTCAAGCCACTGATGCCGGACAAGTTCTTGGGAAAGGCAGAGGACATCTTTAAGTACCAGCTCCAGCTGGAAACGTACTTTGTCCTCTAACCCCAGGCATTCCCCAACGACATCATCAAAATACAGTATGCCTCGACGTTACTGACAGTCAACGCCTTGAGTTGGTGGAGAATGAATCACGCTCGGTGGACGAACCCCACTGCCAACTGGGAAGACTTCCTGGAAGCCATAAGGACCAACTTCAGAGCTTACACCTTGAGACTGAGCTACATCACCAAGCTCACCAAGGCCAAGCACACCGGTCCCATATTGGAGTTCATCACCTACATGCGAACTCTCAACACGGTATGCATGTATAATGAAAGCTACTTGAAGGATAAGGTCAACCAGGGACTCCATCCCACCCTCAGAAAAGTCATGGCCACCCGTTACAACGAAAACTACCAAACCATGCAAGAGTGGTTTGACCAGGTCATCACGGTTGGCCAACTAATGGAGGAAGCCGCTAAGGCCCTAGGAGAAACTCCTTGGCCCCAGCAGAAGGAGTCAATCCCCTCTGCGAAGCCCAAGGAAAAATCAAAGCATTCCAATGGCAAAGAAAGAGCGGAGAAATTGGAAAAGTCCAAGTGGGACTCAAAGCCGGCACCCACGAAGTGTAAAGGACAACTCCTTCAGTGATACAACTGGAGCTCAGTCTGTATCAGGGGTTTTGGGTAAATCAGGATAGAAGAAGATACACAACTCTGTAGAGAACTTCAAGAGATGCGCATTGAGCGAGGCAACGATGTGCTGAAGGTTTGTGGGAATAACTCTTTATTCCTGAGGTGTATACTTAAGATACTGCGTAAAGAAGAAAGAGAAAGAAATACAGGACTGCAAGATTTCCTTCTCTTTTATACCAATCACCAAGAGGACTGCCTCCCTTCTAGAGCAGTCTCTGTAAAACCTGTTTTGTCCACATGACCCTTTCCCATACGTCATTCAATCTAAACACTGTTCCCATGACCTTCGCAAGGCAGACAGCTAAACATGAGTGACCATACATGACCGAGTGATAATCCATGATTCATAATGCGGAATTCTAAAGAACATCACTAACAATAGGAAACATAAGGAGAATATAACAAGTAAGAAAGTACATGACCATGGTTCATTACACGAAGCTCCCCTATCTCTCAGGGGCAGAACCGAAGTGGGACAAAGATAACGGTACCTGCCAAAAGTGTGCCAGATCTGGCCATAACGCTAACGAGTACTTTGCCTACAAAAAGGCAGAGATCCCCTCCTCCAAGCAACACTTAACTAAAAGGAAGAGGGATGACAAGGAGGACGACAAATTTGAAACCTTTAAGAAAACCAAAAGTGAGGCAGCAGGACGGGTGGTGGAACTTCCAGACACATGGGTAGACGGTGACAACATACATATGGTTTGAAGAGCCACAAATTGACGACCCATTTCCTTTGTTGTTTCCTTTGTTAAAGAAGAGACTCGGAAAGGATGTACCCCAGCAATTGATACCCAACTTCTTTTGGAGCTGGTGTTCCAGGGATTTTCTCAGCCCTGGTTCTTGGTAGGTAGGCCGCCGGTTAAGTGGCTTATATTCCTAGTGATGATTGATGACCGTATGATTCACAATTATGATACCATGCTGCACGAATTTTCCTTTTCCTAGACTGTATGAGTATCTTTATAGATCTTAGTACCTAATGTTTAATGCTTGGTTTTTCTTTTCCTCTATGCCTGCCTGAGGATGGCCTTAAGGTTGAAATACGCAGGTAGTATAGCAGTGCTGACATTCATTATATCATATTACAATACTTGCAATTTTTGTCTTCCTCACACTGCTCTTGTTTATTAAACACCTCTAGGTACTGCGATGTCCGGCCACGACATTCCTGGGAGAGATCAGGCATCTTATTCGCAGAAACACCATGACAACCATCGCTTCTAAGACCGAAGGCCCCAAGTAGGGGAAATGCATCAAGGTTCTAGTGACATTGCCCTGGCGCACCTCTGTCAATCACAAAATCGTTACCCACTCAGTCACCGCCACTGCCAAACTCGACAACGGCGCCACAGGAGCACTTATCTCAGATAGGCTCCCAGTTCCCAAACGCAAACGTTAGGTACCCGTAAATGTCTACGCATACGGTGGTACCTGCAAGCAAGAATGGTATTACATGCTGAAGCTCCAGATGCAAATCCAAAATCACAAGGAAAACATCGACTTCGATGTGGGACCGATGCCTCCTGATGTCAACATCTATCTCCCTGTGAAGTGGTTTCAAGATCATGACCCCACGGTGGACTACGACAAGGCAGAGTTAGTGGGTTTCTACTCTGATAAGTGCAAACACCATCTTGTCAAACCCCAGGTCTCTATGGCATCAGCCCGCGAGATCTTGCAAGATGAAGACTTCCACACCAACACAGCAGTTGTGGGTGGAGGTTTACTCGGGTAGGGTGACACACCCATTAGTCCAACTGAGACACTGAGATGGTGGTTTTGGCCATGGCTAGGCTGCCCTTGGAAAACTCCACGGAGCTTTTCCTACGTTCCTCATCCATCAGCACTTCAGACAAAAACAAGTAGGAACAACTATTCCCCAAAGTCTTCTCAGAGTAGTTAGCATCCCAACTGCCACCTCACCGGGAATGGGACATGAAGTTACCGATGAAAGAAGGAGTCCAACCTCCCTGGGGACCAATTTATAAACTCTCTGAGATGGAACTAAAGGTCCTGAGAGAGTACATTGATACCATGCTCAAGGAAGGCAAAATAAGACCTTCCAAGTCCCTAGCTGGAGCTCCTATCCTCTTCATCAAGAAAGCTGATGGATCCCTCTACCTCTGCGTCGACTATCAAGGACTCAATAAAGTTCTCACCTAGAACTGCTACCCTCTTCCCCTCATGGGCAAGCTTCACGACAGAATCGGTAAAGCTAAAATCTTTACCAAGCTTGATCTTAAGAACGGATATAACCTCATCCGTATCGCTAAAGGGGATGAGTGGAAAACTGCCTTCCGTACAAGGTACGGGCAATTTGAATATCTCGTCATGCTGTTCAGTCTCCGCAATGCCCTAGCTGTGTTCCAAGAAATGATGAACACTATTCTCCGTGATATTCTCGATGTTGGTGTCATAGTTTCTCAAGACGACATCCTCATGTATGCGGAAACCCAACAGGAGCACGATCGCCTCGTCAAGGAAGTTCTTTCCTAGCTCGACAAACACCAACTAGCCCTGAAACCCTCCAAGTGCTACTGGGCGGTTAACAAAGTTGAATTCCTAGGGTTCATCATATCAGCTCAAGGGATCGAAATGGCAAAGGACAAAATTGAAATGGTTCTGGAATTGCCAACTCTCAAAACGGTCACAGATGTCAGGTCCTTCCTCGGCTTCGCTAATTTTTATTGAGTATTCATCAAAAACTTCTCGAAACTCGCATCGCCCCTCATGGACCTTACCAAGAATGATACACCATGGAACTGGGGGAAGGCGCAAGATGATGCCTTCTCGGACCTCAAGCACCGCTTCACCTCTGCACCCATTCTCTCTCATTATGACTCCAGCATTGCTCTCCTTACGGAAACCGATGCCAGCGACTTCGCAATTGGCGGGGTCCTATCTCATCAGTTCCCCGATGGCTCCTTGCATCCTATTGCCTACTTTTCACGGAAGATGCTTCCCCCGGAGCAAAACTACGAAATTTACGACAAGGAAATGCTGGCGGTCTAAACTTGTTTATACAAGGAATGGAGGCACTGGTGTGGAGGTTCCCTTGCCCCCATCTTGGTACTAACTGACCACAAAAACTTGGAGTACTTCGCCACAACCAGAGTTTTGTCACACAGGCATTTAAGGTGGATGGAGAAGTTAGGAACGATTGATTATAAAATCGTGTATAGGCCAGGTACCAAGAACACCAAGGCCGAAGTACTATCGAGACGTGGAGACCACGTCCCTACAGAGGGGGCACCAGAGTGCGAACTCCTTTTCCTCAAACCAGGACAATACATTGCAGCATCTGAAAGGGTCGCGCTTAACATCCACCCTGAGTTCATCGAGGACCTATGTCATGCTCTGCTCTCTGACCCTGAAACCCAGGAACTTGTCAACAAGCTTCCGTCTGGCTACGAAATCGCAGATGGTATTCTCCTTTATAATATCCTGTGTTTTGTCCCCTCACACCTCTGTACCTCGGTTCTGAAGACACGGCATGATCACCCAACGGCCAGCCACATCGGCTGAGATGAACTATATGAGCTCGTTACTTGGGATTTTTAATGGCCCATACTCTGAAAGGATATAGCCGAATACGTCGCAGCTTGCTACACTTATCAAACAAACAAGCCCCGTTAACACAAGGCTTATGGTCAGCTTTTGCCCCTTGAGCTACCTCATCGCCCTTGGCAAAGTATCTCCATGGACTTCATTACCGAACTTCCTCCCTCAGATGGTCACACCCAAATATGGGTTATTGTTGACCGATTCTCGAAAATGGCGCATTTTATTCCCCTCGGCACCAACATCACCTCGAAGGACTTAGCAAACACGTTCATGAAGGAAATCTGGAAACACCATGGCCTTCCAATCAACATTGTCTCTGACCGAGATCCCAAATTCCAAGCTTGGTGGAAGGAAACCATGACCGCCCTCAGTGTGAATTTATCGCTGTCAACAGCAGCACACCCACAAACGGACAGCTATACTGAACAGCTAAACTAAATCCTAGAGGCATACCTCCGGAACTATGTCACCTACGATAAGAGCAACTGGGCGAGCCTCATGCTATTGGCGGAGTTCGCTTACAACAACTCGATCTCCTCCTCCACAAATCAAACACCTTTTTATACCAATTACGGTTACCACCCCTCACCAGATGTGGTGTATATGATCAAAACCTTCAAGGGATCCCAAGATCTCAAGCACAACTGGAAGGACATTCATGCCCGCCTGCTCACTATCCAACAGCGGGTGGTCAAATAGTACGATGCTAAACAACTTGAGTTTCCAGAACAATCACCTGGATCCCTTATTCTCCTCAAAAAGGACAACCTCCTGAACCTCAAACTTTCGAAGAAACTGGACACGAAGTTTGCCGGCCTGGGCGAAGTCATCTCTAAAATCAGCCCAAGAGCATACAAACTCAAGCTCCCCTTCAACTGGAAGGTTCATCTAGTCTTCCACATCTCGCAACTTGAACCCTACAAAACATCACCTCAATTCCCGGCACCTTCTAAACCAATGCCGGAAGATGATAATGGGGAAGAGGCGTACTTTGTTGAAGGAATCTTGAAGGTCCGCTTCAACCGACAACGGAAGTTGGAATACTTCATTCTTTGGGAAGGATACCCACAGGATCAAGGCACATGGGAACCACTCGACAACCTGTTAGTAAATGGAGAACTGATCAACGTGTTGGTCAAGTTCTGAAATTACCACCCCTATACCGAGGAAAATGCCAAGAGACCTGAGGAGGATGGGTCAAAAAGAAAGCAGAGAAGGGTTTAGATAGGCAACTCCCCTTTACCTTTCACACAAGAGGCTGATGGTCATAGTCACATTGACTTAATCCGCTTCACTCTCAAGGGATAGGATGTTCACCTGGAGTATTGGGGAATGATCTGAAAACCTCTTGCGACCAGTCTCTCATCAGGACATTGGTCGAAGGAAACGCGATAAGCTAACGGCTCTATGTGCGTGAGGGCATGCAATTTCAGGAGGGGTGTAGTGTTACAGCCATGGTACCAAAGGCCCATGTGCAATGATGAGTTTAGTTAGATGCGCAACTTCCTGGGAGTATACCCCTGCACCACGCGAAAGGACCACATGACAAAGGGCTCTGCCTCAGGATGAGTCATATGTGGCGCCTCTGATGAAGATGAGTCAGGGTCTGACTCACCTGTCATCCTCTCTCAAGCGTACCTCACATGATCGGGTCAATATGAGTAACTCCTGCGCACTATTCACCTGCAGTTGGTATGACTCAAGCTGATCGAGCCAGTAATCGTGTGATGACGATCTTGCCCGAGATCAGCGATCCGAGCTCAGACCATGATGCTGATCATTTCCGTTACGACTCCTAGGAATGTTACAATCGTGTTAGATGAGAATAGAATCAGTCATGGGATTTCTAAGGCTTTCTTTCGGGTTCTATTTCTTATGTAATCTCCTGTATCAGAGATGACTCATTTCTCTTGGATGGAAGGGTGTTTAAGGACGGTCGTTGGTCGCTTCATGTTCGCCAGGACTCTCGCCTTTCTCAATTCTACTTTTTGAAATCGCAACGCTTTCGCTATTTCTATCTCCAACCTTTAAGCGATGTCGCATCGTCGCAACACCCCCGCCC